>OX638256.1:11202074-11514842 GCA_951806755.1 Brenthis hecate
TATATGTTAAACCAAAGAATTTAGTGTTTGGTTATCTAAACGCGGACGGTGCCGCGGGCAATGCTAGTTATTATATATTTAGCTTGGCTTGAAATATTCTCTGTGCTCAAATACTCATGTATACTAATTTTATTATAAAGCATTATGACATAATTTTTTTTTCAAAAAAGCTAATATTTTATAACGAAACCCTTTAACGAGTTTCGAAGAAAATTGAAATTTAACTACTATGCGGGGTATTTTATATGAAAAATCATATTTTACCATTTTCAAAGCTTATTTATCCGTGTAATGTGTTCCATCAAGTGTGAATCCTTTTTAACTCTTTGTAGTAGAATAGTTTCAATAATGTAATAAAAATACTTGAGTTATTTTTAGTATATGTATATAATTAACTGCCCTTAATATTGCTTGTAAATATGTTTTTATATACGCATGTATATTAATCAGTAAACTTATTATATATCTAAACAAGTTATATATTGTGTACAGCCATTTTTAACGTCACTGCCACTGCTGTGGCTAAGCACGGGCTTCTTTCAATACCAGGGGGATCAGGCCATAGTCCACCATGCTCACTTCACATGTCTTTCGAAAACTTGCTAGGTTCTCTCAAGCATGCAGGTTTCCTCACGATGTTTTCTTTTACCGTAAGACAAGTGGTAATAATGTTGGAAATGATTCGTACATGAAAATATCAGAGTGCGATACCCGGGATCTAAGAGTCCACTTCAATCGGTTTTTCAACGAGCGCGTTACCACTGCCTTTTTTGTATATTAGTAAAAATTATATCAAAATTAAAACAGTACTTCATAGATTAACCTATATTGCATACAAATTAAAACTACGATAGATAAAATGAGGATCTTCTAATGCTTGTAATATTGTGGTAATTTGTAATGGGTGTAATATCATGTATAAAGGTAATAAGGCAAAATAGAGGTAACATTTTACAGTTTGAGGCTTAGCCGTTCTGCTATATACTTTAAAGTGAATTTAGGATGATGGATACTGGGGAAAATGTGCGAATAAATGAATCTTAGTATTTACATCGGACCTGCCGGCTCCGTCAGCCTCCAGCATCCGTCAGACACTGTTCCTAGTCAGAAACAAATAGAGAACTGAGAAGAGCTATTAAGAATAATGAAACATAAAGCTCTGGTTCATAATTTGCTTTTCGTTTCAATAGGATATTTAAAAAAAAAGTGAATAGGTTTTGTTAGAATTATTTCATCATAATATATAGGAGCAATGTCTTTGCTCTATTTAACATATATGTATTCAAAAAAAAATTTTTCCTGAAAATTAATTATCTACCTGTAAAATGAAATTTAAATATTATCACTTTATTAGAATACCACCTTTACGCTAAAGCGGCTGGACGGATTTCGATAACATTTAGATCACGTATAAACTTATATAACAGTATTCCCTAAAGAGGGGTGACGTAAGGCAATCGGTGGGGCGTAACTTTTGCCAAAACAAGTCAGCAGAACAGAAGATGTACTGCGCTGCCCCTTAGTAATTGGGAAATGGGCAGGGAGATGATGATAATTTATAGACTACTAGCGACTCACCGTCGCTTCGCTTGGGTTCGTCCCTAGCTTGCTTCCAATACTAACTTTCATCCCCATTTGCAACCCCTTAAAGAATGATTTCTGGGATAAAAAGTATTCTATGTCCTTTCTAGGGTCTCAAACTATCTTCTTACCGAATTTCATCTAAATCGGTTCAGTAGATCCAGAGATTACCCTCTACAACGTCACAAACTCACAAACTTTACCTATTTATAATATTAATATAGATGACCTAGAGTAGATCATATACTACTGCTAGTAATAAAATTTGCTAATAGCTGATACAGAGGATAAATCGTTAGTGTTCTTATAAATTACAGATCACTTTCCAATTTAACTGAAAAAAATCCAATGTCAGAACATAATTCCATAAAACGTGTTCATTTTTGCAAGCTGTACATTTTGATCTAGAATCAAGGCGATGGGGAATTCTATTTCAGCGTAATATTCAGTTTCTTACAAAATTTCTTTAAAAATCAATGATACGTCAGCAAAGTAATTCTTCACGGTGGAACTTTTCGATATCATGAGCGAAGTTTGAATATCAAGAAGTTATTGGAATAACCAACTTCAAGGCTCCATTTGCTCAGTACGATAGAAAGTTTAATCTGATAATATATTTTGATCGAATTTTTCACGGACTATTTTGGTTATATTATGAAAATTAAGCAGAAATTCCTATGTTAGAAGTCAGTGGCAAATTGCACTCTAGCTATGGAATGCCTTGAGTGATTGTCTTGAAAGAGAGCAGTCGTGAGAGTTAAATTCTTGGGAAAGATTCTTGATTAATGCTTGTAACGTCGTCTAGAAACTTAAATTTAGTACGGTAAATACACAATAGGTACCAATTGGAAAGCATTTTTACTACGATAAGTACTTTATATTCTAGTTTTTTATTTCTCTTTACATGTTTTTAACTAATTGTTAATATAAAAAAATGGGTAAGTATATGCTGGCTCGCACATTGAGAGTTACGTAAGATAAAATATCAAAAGATGTTATGTTTTAGCATACATTAAAAGAAAAATTAAATATTTACCTTACAAAATTTTCATTTTTATTTTATGGACGACAAAAAGACTTACCCAGAGATATTATTTACAAGCTTAATTTACTTATATATTTTTTGTAATTTAACTGCAAAATTTGACAAGCGATATTTTTACGACACCGTTTGTATTCATTTTTCGTTCAAAATTTTTAATATTTTGTATTGTAAATCGTTGTTTTCAGATGTAATTGAACTGTTTATAGTATATTCTGTTATATATTCTTATACACTCTTATACACAAGTCGGTTTCATCAATACATAATATGTATAATACTAAACTATGGCCTGATCCCCCTCGTATTGAAGGAAGGCCCGTGCCCAGCAGTGGGACGTTAAAAAAGGACTGAATACATAAGACCAAACGCAGGTAAAACCAAATCATTTTATTTTCAGTAAAATTACTATAACTGATGTGTAAAATAACTTACATTTCAAAAAAAAAGATATTTCCTAGAGGTAAAATATATAAATTAAAATTAAATTTTAATCTGGGTAGCGGACTTACTCATCCTTGAAATTTCAATTTTCATCCTTGTCTTTACAGATTGTCTCAACCTGCACGAGATCCATCTACATTGTTTTATTGCAAATCCCTAAAATTAATTAAGATTTATGTCGTTTTCTTGCCTCTTCCTGAGAAATGAAGGCAATTTAAGTAAAATATATTTCATATTGAGAGTTCCTTTGAATTGTTTTTATTTTATGTATATTTTCCACTCTCACGTCCTGTTGTTATTTTGCATTGACAAGGAGAACAGTTGCTTTGCTTTTCTCTCTCAACTCTCTGTCTTTGGTCATTAATAATTACTTACTTCTATTTTCTATTTTATTTTCATCTATAATGTAATACAAATATTGGAAACGGGCGAAAATCGAATTCGTGGCATCTTGTCTTGTTCGTAAATATACATATGATATTCGGTAATTTTAATGATTATTCATTCTGAGTCTACTTTATTAGAGTTAATAGAATAAAATTGGCTCCAAATTAACTTTAGATTTCTTCAGTTTTTCTAGGACTTATTTTGGTTTCAAATTAAAATTATATTTAACTAGCAGATCCTGCTAAAACTACAAAAAAACGCTCTAAAAAGGTAGGATTCATACAAACTTTCATCCCCTATTTTACCCCCTTATGGGATAAATTTCGAAAATTACTAAAACACGTATTTATTCAATTGTATTGAAGATTATTAATACCAAGTTTTAAGTAATTCTGATCATAAATAATTTTTTGGGTTGTATTATAACGTGTTTTCCCGTAGGAATGAGATAATCTTCCGCGGTAAAAAGTAGCCTATGTCACTCTCCAGCCCTCTAACTAATCACGCCAATCTGTCACTCCGTTTCAACGTGAAAGAAGGACAAACAAACAAACAAACAAACAAACAAACAAACAAACGAACACTTTTTCATATTAAAATATTAGTATGGATGTACATTTAAAAACAAATATTTAAAGTTTTTATATAGTTTTTAATTATAATATTATCTATAGTAATATTATAAAGAAGAAATTTTTTTTTGTTTGTTTAAACCGAATAGGCTCCGAAACTACTAAACCGATTTAGATGTTTAGTGAGAAGATAGTTTGAGACCCTGGGAAGGACGTAGGATAGTTTTTATCCCGGAAATCATCCTTTAAAGGGGTGAAAATATGGATGAAAGTTTGTATGGGAAAACAACCTAGGGACGAACCCGAGCGAAGCAAGGGTGAGTCGCTAGTCAATGAAAAAAATAATAATATCTTCTTAATTATTTTGCTAAGTAATTGAAAGTGTCCAAAAAAAGTAAAGTCAAATCTGGAGGCTGCCTCTAATTATACTTATTTTCTGCTCATGGCCACTGTTAAAAATTTTAAATTATTAAAACAGAAGTATTAATAATTATTATTCGTATATTATTACAGGTTCTATTTTAAGTATTTTACGAGTTTTAATATCCTTTTGTTTCAAGCCAACGTTCGTTGTAAGCCGATTTCAGTATATTTATTGAATAGGTGGATTTGATAATTTTCTAATATTTCCGATGTATAAATGTTAGTTTTTTTCGTATTTAAATGAAAAAAAAAAACTGTAATGATGTTAAAGTTATTATTTTAAGTATAGTATATAAAGCCACGTGTCGATATCTTCGTTTAGAAAATATAATTATTTAACATAAAATAAGCTTTAAACATAAATACCTTTCGTAAATATTCTTTGTGATGTTCATTTACACACTGTGACAAAGTAATAAAGTTCCAAACAAAATTCATTCATAGGGATTCTAAGATATTCTCGTTTCATCCGAAACTTAAGGCACTTTGACAAAATTATTAAGATTTAAGATCAAAGGCTTAAATCTTCATCATGTATTTACCAGTAAATGAGCCTTTTGTAGATCTTTCTTAGATGCAGGTTTACTTATTTTAATAGGATTCATATAAAAATATAATATCCCAGTCATTTGGTGATCAAAACCTTCAAACCTTAAGAGTTTACCTAGAAAGTTTTCCGGGAATTTTGAAAATTGATGATTTTATAGATTTAGACGGGCTCTTTCCGAACTTTGCCACCTCGTATCCTTTGCCACTCGCGCTACCATATTGAAAAAATGGCACCCAAAAACAGTGTTTGACAATATCTCCTTTCCTACTTATTAAACGGTGAAAATAGTTTTCTCTAGTTTTCATTTATTACATAACTACCAAATGACTGGACTATAACGTTACCATAAAATAATAATGTCGTCCTGGACATTTTGGTGAGATTAGCCATCTGTGCAGGAGATATTATATTGCACAAGATTATATGCGCGCAGACACAAGTGCACTCTCTATTCCTGTCACTCTCATATTCCGGTGATCCTAATGGACTGCAGACTATATATCTGTATAAATGGTCATATGATGATTTTAGTACATAGCTCTTTTGTCAGTCTATACTACTAAATCTTTCTAATTTGCGCACATGCAAACATCTTCTAACAGATTAACGAATCTACGTCGACTTCAAAATTACGTATAAGTACAATATTTCTACGCCTTGTGGCCAAAGAACATTAAAGAAAAAACAAAAAAAAACAACGCAATTTTAAAAAATAATTATTTTATAACTAAATATAAGATAATAGATACGCCGTGTAAAAAAATAAAATAATATGGCAAGCAAACACACAATTTGCTGTCAAGCTTTGTAATAAAACATATAAAAAGTTTCCTTTGTTATACGCCTGTCGATACATGGATGTGCCCAAAACCGTTTATCTATCTTTTTCGTCTATTTCAACTAACTGGACGTCTATTTTTGATGCTAAATATAATCTTAGTCTCGCACCTAATCTTTTCTTGATCTGTGCTCGAAAAACAGCTGCATTTGAGCTGATGTTCCTGAATGATCATTTTACGACACGTATGAATCATTTTGTAATAACCCTACTTGCTATGCCAGCGGTCGCGGGTTCAAATCCCGCTGAGGGCATTCATTTGTGTGATGAGCACGAATGTTTGTTATCCAGTCATGGGTGTTTATATTTATAAAATGTATTTATTTAAATTTATATATGTGTAGTGTACCAACTGTCTGGTATCTATAACTCAAGCCTCGTAGCTTATAGTTTATGTCAGTCATTTACTAGCTTAGCTTATGTTAGTCATTTGCAATCAAAACAAAACCAAAAAGGCGAAAGTATGCGTAATATACGCACAAAAAATTCAGCTAAATTAGCGTGATTTTCTGCATAAAGATTTTTTATAACCTGTTTATGATATTATTCATACAAAAATAACTTAGAAATGCACCCAAGCGAAGCGTTGCTAGTATAAACCACTCATACGTAAAATGAGTATAAGGCATACACAAAGTAAAAAAAAAAAACATTTTATTAGGCACTGTTCAAATAGCACCTGACTTTAATAACAAGCTAAATTGATGCAATTCGCACATCAAAGGGACCATTGAATTGGAAATGGAAAGTTCAACGAACTCCGTCATTTCTACAAATATTCGTCATCGAAATTTTGCCTATATTCTCTCATTTGTCCAAAATAATTGTATTCCTTTGATAAGAAAACGTTTGTTATAATAGTTAAATGAACGTTGAATTTGCTGTACATTATTTGATAGAATAAAATTTTATTATTACCAATTTTGTACATATTTTTTTCTTCAAGGCTTACATTCTTTTTTACATGTATACTAGCGACTCATTACAATGATAACAATCTTTATTGCAAAGGTACAGATACGTTTTACGTTTAGTATAGGTTTCTCAGAGATGAGATAATTTCCCGAGTAAAAGTATTCTATATGTTGACTCGGATAACCAGCTATCTATCATCTTACCAAATTTCATCAAAATCTGTCCAATGGTTTTCTCGTGATGCATTCTCAGATAGAAACAGACGGACAGACAGACTTACAGATATACAGACAGACAAAAATTCTAAAAACTATAGATTCGGTTTCTGTATCGATAATAATGACTATTTCAATAAGATTTTTATTATATGTATAGTTTTTTATTATATGTATAGGATTTTATTATATGTATAGACGTGGCAGGGAAATTAAACTGTGAAATTATAATTAATTACCTGGAGTTTTGTCAATAGACTTCTTGCTAACCCGCACTTGGCCAGCGTGGTGAGGCTCGGCCTTAGCAATGCGACGTTAAAAAGAGCTGAATACATACGAGTATATATATATATATATATACATTATACAATATACTTTAACAAAAAAAGAAATTTCTATTGGCATTATGTAACATTCTAATATACTCGTAAAATAAACAATAACCAAATAAAGTAAAATTCATATTTATAATATTATTACCTAACGATAGCTCGAAGGATTTAATTTCATAAGTAAGTAGACTGATATAAATCCATATGTACATAATAAATAGGTTACAGCTTTTTCGTATTGTTTCATTTGTAAATAACGCCACAAAGTTTAGTATTTTTTTAGTATTACTTCAAAATTTTTGGACAGCTCTGTTAATATATACCTCATTTTTTAACTTTGTTAATATAAAACTAATTTATCCCCATAACCTACTCATGCTTTTCCCTGCTGAATATGGAAATTTGACATAATTTATATGGAGTGTAAGGACATTCTATTTCTAGCCGTAAATAAGAGAAACTAAAGTCAGGCTTTTTAGTCAAGATTTTAGAAACTTCAGTTCTAGATAATTTGATAAATTTTTAAATTTAATATTACTAATGATGAAATACACATATAAGTCTAATTAGATGAAACCAAAGTCTAAATAATCCAGGCCATTTCACTTCATTGAATATAATAATTACATATTATTGCATAACACAACAGCACCATGACTTAGTGATAAACTGTTGCTACTATGTCAGATATCGTGAGATCGATTTCCATACAGAGTGAATATCTGTATCCTCACTTACTGCTATTATTGTTAGTGTTTTTGTTCGTAACATTAGATTTTTTGTAAACTGCAAGTTGGCAGATTTCAATGAGTCTTTTGAAAATTAGTTATTTTCTCTCCAACATGCTAATTGCGAAATTCTCCTTTTTCTTCCCGAAATTTTGCTTTACACACCTTTTAAGTTAGAGTTAAAATTATAGTTTTGGGCCTTCTTCACTTGATTTTCCGAATGAATGCGCTAGCGGTGGGTTGATACTTCAGCATGGTATTACAATATAGCGTAGTACTCGTATGCGTTTATATTTATTTTACTTTTAGTCTATCTTATATATTCAAATGAATATATAAGATACACTAAAAGATACACTAAAATATATAATAAATAGTTATTTTATATATTCAAATGAATATTTCAACCAGGATTTGTATAAGCTAATATCGTAAAGAGGCAATGTTTGTTTGCTTGAACGCACCAATCTCAGAAACCTATAAATCGATTTGAAAAATTCTTTTTGCATAATATATAGTTTATCTATTTCATTCCATACTAACCGTTAAAACGTACCTAGGGACAGAGCGAAGCGAGGGTGAGAGCCAGTTTAGTTATAAAGAAATAATTTTTTACATGTTATAATTTCATTATATACTAACATTGCCCGCGGCTCCGCCCGCGTTCAGATGACCAAAAACCAAATTATTGGGTTTTACATATTAGTATACTCTTACAATGCAGTTTTTGTATTTTTCTCAGAAATGAGATATTTTCCCGCTGTAAAAAGTATCCTATATGTTGACCCGGATAACCAGCTATCATCATATTAAATTTCATCAAAATCTGTACAGTGGTTTTCTCGCAATGCAGTAACAGACAGACAGACAAACAGACAGACAGACAAAAATTCTAAAAACTATAGATTCGGACTCTGTATCGATAATAATGTCTATTTCAATTAGATTTTCCAAAAAATATTTAACACACAGATTCGACTTAGTTACAATTTTATTATATGTATAGATTAGATGGCATTACTAATAAAATTATAGAATTATTCATTGTGAAACGATCTATTAATTATAAAGTAAATGCAAGTAAGTATAAACACACGTAGGCCATAGCAAAAGCTTGTTTGTAACATTCGCAATATTATAAAAATGTAGGGTATTATTTTAATAAAGCAAAATAACATAAATGATTACGACAACATAACGCTTAATAAAAATGCCATATCGTTTTTAGTCGTTTTATGAGTATTTAATCTATGGTTAAAATAATATTGCCACGAATGGTTTATTTATGTAAATTTATTGTAAATTCTGTGTAGATATAAATTAATAAAAAAATAATACATATATAAATATATATAAATATAAATATAATATATATATATATATATATATATATATATATATATATATATATATATATATATATATATATATATATATATATATATATATATATATAGGTATTGTTTTTAATTAAATCAGAAGAAATTTAGATTAAAACCAGTATTACATGAGATTATAAAGTTCAAAATGTACTACTGAAAAAGAATTTAAATTTATTAAATATATCTATACTAATATCATAGAGAAGTTTGTGAGTTTGTGACGTTGTAGGGGGTAATCTCTGGATCTACTGAACCGATTTAGATGAAATTTGGTAAAAAGATAGTTTGAGACCCTGGGAAGGACATAGGATACTTTTTATCCTGAAACCGTGCCTTAGGGGGGTAAAGATGGGGATGAAAGTTTGTATGGGGAATCAAGCGTAATTACAATAGGGACGAACCCGAGCGAAGCGAGGGTGAGTTGCTAGTATTATGATATACGAGTATGTTAGGACATGAACATATATTGTATAGAAATCAAAAATTATACAAATTCTAATGACTAGATGAAAGACGAATTGTTTTTATTGGTTAATTAATAGTATACACGCATACACTCTAGAGTATGCCTTCGCAGATAAACCGAAGGCAAAAGATAAAAGAACAGATTTTAAAAGCCATACAGGGTTAAATGCGCAGTCTTATTCTCGAGTCAAAAAGTCATATCCTAGCGGACATGGTCACCTTTATTATCTATTGCTCTTGAATTATATAAAAAAGATCACTACTTGCGTTAAAGCTAGTTTTAATATAATTATAAAAAAAACTTTTATTGTTCATTTATATTAGCATTTAACCTAGCTCCATTCTTAATTGGTACTGTGTTGTGACAAAAAACGATATTAGATAAAAAAGTGCATTAATTATTCTCTTGAAAGGAAAAACTTGTCAGGCGCAGAGCGCTACAATGACAAAGAAAAGCGTAACAAATGAAATAGAAAAAAAGGAAAATTCCGCTGTCACTATCAGTAATAGTGCCTTCATATGCTTTCTGTATAATGCGATAGATTTTGAATGTTATTATGTTTTATAACTGTACGAGCAGAACCCGCGGCTTCGCTCGCGCTAAAACTACAAAAAAACTCTAAAATGGTAGGTTTCATACAAACTTTCATCCGGTATTTTACCCTATTATGGGGTGAATTTCGAAAAATGCTAAAACACGTATTTAATTTATTGTATTGAAGAGCATATTTTATACCAAGTTTCAAGTAATTCTGATCATAAATATTCTTTTAGATTGTATTATAACGTGTTTTTCCGTGGGAAAGAGATAATCTCCCGCGGTAAAAAGTAGCCTGTGTCATTCTCCAGCCCTCCAACTATCTCCACACAATAAATCACGCCATTCTGCCAAGCCGTTTTGACGTGAAAGAAAGACAAACAAACACACTTTCACATTTATAATATTAGTAATTTAGTATGGATGTTGTTTTGTTTGTAATCACCTAACTTCACTCCATTTCACCGGTAAAGATATATAATTATGTCTGTCGTAGAAATTGAACCCACAACGTCTGAAAGCGTGGTTAGTGTTGATTATTTGAATAAAACTACGTTTAAAATCTCACAAAATGTATTATTTTATAGATTACAGTATTTAAAAAATCCATTTAATGTGTATATTTTCAACTAAACTACAAAACAAAATAATTTTTTTTTTAATTCAAAGTCGTATATTAACTGTGAAAATTCCTTTGATTAATTATCATTTTTATATGAAAAAATTGTAAGTTATTACAATTGAAAAAAATATATATTATCATTTTATAAAGTAAAAGTTATAATTTAAAATGTGTAAGTCTGTATGTATTTTACTTCTTCACGTTTAAACAGGTGCACGAATTTGGATGAAAATTACATAATATATCGGAGATTACGATCTGGAGTAGCACATAAGCTACTGGTTTTTTTCTTTAATGGCTTATAGTTGCGTAGGCTACTGTTACTTAGGGTTTTATATAAATTAGTACCCACCTCTGTGATCTTGCATGTAATGCCGCAGATCCGCCGATCGTAGGTTCAAATCCCGGATGGGCTAAGTTCAGTTTTTGACTTTTTTTGTAAGGAAGTTCTCAATAACAGCCCGGAGTTGGGAAGTTGGCGGTGTTTCATCACCGTACCATTGTATAAATCAGTGTATTCATAAAATAATAAATTAGTAACATAAGTATATAAGTATTTTTTTAAAGATCCTATAGGAGTGAGAAAAAAGGAGAGCTCGCGGAGATTAACAGTTTTTTTGCTATCGATAAAATAAATCAAAACTGTAATAACTTTTTTTATATTGGGAAATGCATTTACACATACCACCTGTAGACATACAGGTGGTTACATGGGACTCACCGGCTAGAAAAGTCAGTACTACCCACTAAAATCCAACAAGTCCTCCCCGGTCCTAGTCCGGCGTCGCAGGATCGCTTATGCACTCAACCACAACGACCCGACGGTAGGTCTGCCGTAGCAGACCACAACAAACATGGGGTTGCTCCAACAGTCCATTCTGCTGCCCACCGAAGTAGGCTACCTCCCAGTACGTTTCTTGGCTTCGCACCCGGTTGAATTGCTGGACGCCAATGAGCCCTAACGAGACAATGTGAACGCTCGTTGGGAAGGAAACTGTAATAAGCCTAAACAAAACATTTTTATTTAATAAGTTGAAATAACAATTTATATAGAAACATTGAATAGAATCAGATTGAAAACGAATCAAGAAACAATTAGTGATTGGTTGTGGAAAACTAAAATAATATTACAATAGCATTTACAGGGAATTTCAATCATTTTATTTGAAAAGACTCTATGATAAATAGTTTTCATTTTTATACAAATGAATTCTGTTGAAGTCTATAGAAGCTATAGATCACCTGTTCTGAAAAGGTACCCGTATAATTGATTTCCACTATTTAACTATCAAAGGTTATTTTTATAGATGGTAACTATTTTATTATTATTATTTTATTTTTGCTAAATAACTTTCTCTTACATAATTTAACTTAACTGAAATATATTTTGTGAAAAAAAGTTATTTTTTGTATTTTAATTAAATATGTCGGTAATGTAAATATTTTATCCAACATTTTTATTTAATCAATTTTCATTGCCATTATAAACAAAATATTTTCCAAATAATAAATAAAAAATATATAATAGCAAATAATATAACTTATATTATAGCAAATAATAAATTTTATTAATATAACAAAAACTCACAATATTTTGAACCTAAAACATAAAATCTCTTTTTATTTCATACTAGCGACTCACGCTCGCTCCACTCGGGTTCGTCCCTACTTACATTTTAACGTTTAGTATAGACTAGCATTGCCCGCTGCTCCGCCCCCGTTCGACATAAACCAATCTCTTAGGTTTTACATATTAGTATAGTCTTACATTGCAGTTCTTGTATTTTTTTCTCAGAAATGAGATATTTTCCCGCGGTAAATAATATCCTATATATTGACCCGGGTAACCAGCTATCACCATACTAAATTTCATCAAAATCCTTCCAGTGCTTTTTATGTGATGCGGTTACAGACAGACAGACAGACAAAAATTCTAAAAACTATAGATTCAGCCTCTGTATCTATAATAATGTTTATTTCAATAAGATTTTTCAAAAAAATATTTAATGTACAGATTCGGTTTAGTTACAATTTTATTATATGTATAGATGTATAGATAAAAGTAAGTAGTAGTATGTATATACTTAATAATGTATGGTATAGTTTGTAGTACATATTGTATGGTATTATAATATTTCCCCCCCAACGTGCGTTCACCTTGTCGTGGTGGGGGGGCTCAGTAGTGCCCGGCAACCCAACCGGGCGCGAAGCCAAGAAACGCACAGGGAGGTGGTCCACTTCGGTGGGCGGTGGGAGGTGGCCCTCTTCGGAGGGCGGTGTACCATGCGGGTTGCTCCTGGTACTTCTCTGATAGCAGAGTGGACTGTGGAGCAACCCCGTGGTTGTTGTGGTCTGCTTAGGCAGACCTGCCGTCGGGGCGTCGTAGTTGAATGCGTAAGCGATCCTGCGACGCCCCATTAAGACGGGGGAAGGTTTTGTTGGGTTTTAGTGGGTAGGACTGGCTTTGCCGGTGAGTCCCACACCTCGTGCGTAAATGCATTTCCCAACGTTAAAAAAAAAAAAAATGGTATTATAATATTTAGTTAGCTATTTATTTTTCAGTATCTATACCACATTATTTTGCACAATTTTAGCCTGCTTTATAACACTATCTCTTACTAACATAGGTATAAATATACCATAGATATAAGTCCACCTTTGCAAACAAAATTTTTATTTATTTTTAAGTACATTAAAGAATAATACATACTGAAAACGGTATGAAGAAGCATAGAGCAAAATAACTTTGTTTTTGGAGACTATATCAATTTCACATTCTCATTCGATTTTTTCGAGTCTTGAAGTAAATGGAAATTGACCGTGACAAACATACTATATGATATAAAAAAAATATTATTAGATTTTTTTGATTACAGAGTTTTTATCAGCATATTCATTATATGTACTAAATTGATTTGTAGAAATTATAGTAATATCTAATCAATCTAAATATAATTTAACCTATCTCAGGCCTAGCTATGATCATTGCTTTACATTAGTGGGGAAGCTTGTGTCTAACCATCCATTGGCGGTTACCACCAAACAATACCTTGACCACGTGAAGATAATATATACCTAGTTATTGTCCAAACATTATATTGAGACACACTACCTACTGTTTGTTTACATAATGGCGTATTTTTTAGAAAAATATAGTTTTTGTGAATTTCTTTGTTAAAATTAAAAGAAATATATGTAAGTACACTTTCGTTTAAACTAAAAATATTATACTTACCAAATTATTATATGACAGATACACAAAACTCTACTTAAATTAATGGAAAAAGCAATTCATTGCTTAGTATGCCATTGCTCGGTCCAAGCCTGTGAATTCAGAATCTCAATTTTTCACGGAGAATATTGATAACAGTCAAATTAATCCTATGATTTGTCTTTATTTTGTACGCATTTTTCTCATATACAGATGTAAATAAATTATTCGTTTTTAACTATTCGAGTCCTAGTCACTGAGAATATTACGACAGAACAGTCCAAGACTATGTCATATATAAAAGAAACAATTTAAAATATATCTGCAACGCAGTTTATACTTTTGCAGTATCATCGTAGCCATTGTTGTTTACTGTATACTTATACGAATTTGATACTAAATAAATAAATTTTCATTTTCATTTTCAACAATTTAAAATTCAATAGCTGAACCAAAAATAAATAATCTTACTAATATTCTAAATGTGAAGGTTGAGGTGGATGTCTGGATGTTTGTTACACAGTCACGCCAGAAAGACTGAACAGATCTGGATGATATTTGACACATAAATAGATTATAGTCTGGTATAGCACATAGGTTACATTTTATCCCGGCAAAATGTACAATTCCCGTGGGATAGATTCGTTTCTGTTTTTCTAGAGGCGAGCCGCTAGTGTTAGATAGTTTTACATGCATTCTGAATTACTCCTTCGATTTATCCATATATACCCCTCTATATTGCGATAATAGCTTTATACTAAGTCTCAAAGGAATGCTAAATTTTCGTTTATACGCCGAGCGGTTTGTATACTAAAATTTCTAATGTGGCGACTTTATTGACTTCTTTAATTCCTAAGATATCTATTATTATCTCTATAATATAAAAATGAATCGCTGAATGTGTTGCTAAGCGCAAATCTTGAGAGTAGCTGAACCATTTTCGCGAGAAAAATTTTATAAATTGCCTGAAAAAGTCTATAAACAACACTTTTCTATACTCCAATACAAAAGATTCGTAATAATACTTAAAAGTCAATTTGAACTTTAATACCACACCATAAAGTTTAAGTGTTAGTGGAGAGGTTCCGGGAAGGCAAAACAATTGAGTGACGTTAGTAACGTATAAATATTAATATCAATATTTGTCAATATTATTAACAAACAAAAAATTAAAATTTATATGACTAACGTTGGCTAATAACTATTTATATCTATTTAAAACGTACCTAGCGACGAACCCGAGTGAAGCGAGGGTGAGCCGCTAGTTTATTATAAAAGTGAGTCCTCTCTTACTCATTCATATATCAATGACATTCACATAATAATTTATCTATACTATAATAAATATTATAAAGTGGTAAAGTTTGTGAATTTGTGACGTTGTAGGGGGTAATCTCTGGATCTACTGAACCGATTTAGATGAAATTTGGTAAGAAAATAGTGTGGGATCCTAAGAAGGACATAGAGTACTTTTTAACTGTATGAGGAATCAACCTAGGGACAAACCTGAGCGATGCGAGGGTGAATCGCTAGTCTATAATAATTCAGCTCTTATAACGTTCAATTTCTTGCACAAGCCTAATAAAGCCAATAATATATATTTAAATATTATTTATACACTATTAAGATTAAATTACTAAAACAAAAATGTATTTAATTTAATCTAGTTAAGACAAAACAGTTATAATATGAGCCTCACATACCTCATTAAAAAATATTTCGATACAGGCCTAGATTTATCAAAGGAGTACTTGATAAGCCAAACTAATTAAGGCTAACATCTCGGGAGTGTCATAATTTTTGTACTGTTCTCTCCATGTGACTGTGATGTGGGTAGGTTATTTATTCTAAGCTACCACCTCTGGTTTATATATTTTCAGCCTCAAATATTACTAATTTTAGTTTTTACTCACTATAATATTTTATAAGTTACTATTGATTTACACTTGCTTTGGTCAAAGGTCATTAAATAATACTTTCTTAGATTTACGCGAATATTTGACATTTTAAATAAAACTATCTTATCTATGTATATCAAAATAAATCCGGGAAAAAATCCGAAAAGATAGTTTTATTTAAAAAGTCATTAAATATTTTGTATTTATCTATACATATAATAAAATTATAACTAAGCCGAATCTATACATTAAATATTTTTTTGGAAAATCTGATTGAAATCGACTTTATTATCGATACAGAGGTTGAATCTATAGTTTTTAGAATTTTTGTCTGTTTGTCTGTCCGTCTGTTACCGCATCACGGAAAAACCACTGAAGGGATTTTCATGAAATTTGGTATGATGATAGCTGGTTATCCGGGTCAACATATAGGATACTTTTTACCGCGGGAAAACGTCTCATTTCTGAAAAAAAAATACTAAAACTGCAATGTAAGAGTATACTAATATGTAAAACCTAAGAATTTGGTTTTTGGTCATCTGAACGCAGGCGGAGTCGCGGGCAATGCTAGTAATAATATATACAGATAGCGCTCCCTTTGAGGCAAATTTTGCTACTAGCAGATGAAGCTTATATGGTACACCAGTTCGTATTTTTTTCAAATCCATAAAAAGTTAAGTTACTAATAAAAAGAACTATCTTTTCTAGACTCTCTCAGTCAGTTTCCCCTGACCAATATTGCCGTATACGTATAGCATTCTACACGGCGGAAATCAAAAAATCAAATGAAAATTGCGAAAAAATATTTTACAAATGTCAAATATTCACATAAATCTAAAAAAGTGTTAAGTAACCATTTTCAATAGCTCTCCGGTCTATGAAAAATCATTATAAAATTCACGATATTGCATTGTTGCTATGCGAATGTAGACAAAACCACCAAACAGTAAGTACCATTTGTAATACAAATATCGAACTGCCTTGTTAGTTTACCGGCTAGAATGTAGGGGTGCAGATTTGGAAGTCCTGGGTTCGAGTCCACGCTGAGCCAAGTTTAATTATTGGGTTTTTCTGCTAAGAAATTCTAACAATCGTGATTTTAGAAGTTAGTGTTTTAAATTATTGTGCCTCGGAGAGCACGTTAACTCATCGGTTTTGTTTCTGGTAGCTCACCGAGAGTGTGGAGTTTAGGGAGTTGTGTATTAAAAATAGTTTCCACCAACACATGTTCTTAGATAAATGTCAATAAAAAATAGTAAAATATTTAGCAAGTCATTAAACTTATATCGATTATATTGAAATTGAGAATGAAATTTCAAATATGCATAAAAGTTTTCCTCTAAATATGTCGATATGGAACGCGTTCCACTTTTCAATGGAAAATCTGGACCAATCTGTACAGTGTTTCTTATTACAAAAGCCTTTGTTTCACTTTGAATGATGTTACAGCTTTTTACGATAACTTTTTATAATACTTCAAATAAGGCAATTGGGGCAATTATTATATTTCTGCTTTTAGTGTAAATAAAGTATGGCTTTTCTATTATTTCGTAGATGTGTTGATCAAATAGTGTAACGAATAATTAATGAATACTCTAGAACAACTAGTGTTTACTTACGGTTTCGCTCACGCGGTATGTTAATAGATGTAACCAATATGCAGGGCCGGATTTAACCTCAGCGCCGCCCCTGGGCACTATAAAAAATGCCGTCCTATTATCGAAATTTTAAATAAAATGTTGAAAGTTTAAATTTTTTAATTATTTATTTTTCGAAATATGCAAAAAGAGAGATAATTTATAAATGATATCAATTTTTCGAAAAATGTAACTACAAGTCAATCTTTTTTTTTTAATTTTTTTGGTAAATAAAAGAAAGCATTTTCGATAACGCGAAGAAAAATTTTTCCACCCTCCGAATTTTGCCGCCCTGGGCACTAGCCCCGAGGGCCCCTAGTGTAAATCCAGCGCTGCCAATATGGCCTCCTTCCTCCTGTGTGTGGTTTCAACCTTGTGGTGGTGGAGAGGCTCGGTACCCTCCATCCAGTCGGGCACGCTCAATGGCTTAACAGTTTGGCATAAAATTTCATACACGGTTAGATTATGACCTGAAATACATTATGATAATATTAATAATACTAATATTATAAATCTAAAAGAGTTATACATATTATAATTATGATATTATAAATACAACAAGTCGCTACTTTACTATGAAATGATTCTCTTTTAAAAGGACTTTAACATATAAATAATCTGATGAAGACAAGTACAAAAGAATGCTCACATTAGAAAAGTTCTAAATGCTAATAAAGAGAACACCTCGGAAACATTCTTCCATGAATTTTTCATGATATTGTATCGACTAGAAGCGAGCAAAGCGAGCAATTTACTCGATATACTATAAAAGGGTTTCGGATAAAATTTTCACCGTCTTTTCCTTGGGGGGAGGGGGGGGCTAACTATTCATACCACTCGATTCTAGTCTTCCTTTCACATATAAACAGTAATAGATTACTAACTAGAATTAACTGTGTATCAGCGAGAGTCAAATCTGTGATATCCGTATTTTGTCAGTATTTTATATGTTAAGCATTGAATTTACGAAAGTTGTCACTTTTAAACATTTGTAGGTACGTAATAATCCATATACTAATATTATAAATGTGAAAGTGTGTTTGGTTGGCTTTCCTTCTTTTATGTCGAAAAAAAGTGAGAAATTGGCGTATTTTTTTGTGTGGAGATAGTTGGACGCCTGGAGAGTGACATACGCTACTTTTTATTGCAGGAGATTATCTCATTCCTACAGGAAAACACGTTATAATACAACCAAAAAATATTTATGATCAAAATAACTTTAAACTTGATATTAATGCTCTTCAATACAATTAAATAAATATGCGTTTTAATTCATCCCATAAGGAGTAACTTACCTTTTTAGAGATTTTTTTGTAGTTTTAGTGTGAGCGAAGTCGCGGTTTCTGCTAGTGTACATAATAATAAATCTATACATATAATAAAATCGTAACTAAGCCGAATCTGTACATTGAATATTTTTTGGAAAATATTATTGAAATAGTCATTATTATCGATACAGAGGCCGAATCTATAGTTTTTAGAATTTTTGTCTGTCTGTCTGTTTGTCTTTCTGTCTGTCTGTTACCACATCATGGAAAAATGTCTCATTTCTGAGAAAAAAAAAACAAAAACTGCAATGTAAGAGTATACCAATATGTAAAACCTAAGAATTAGGTTTTTCTCATTTGAACGCGGGCGGAGCCGCGGGCAATTCTAGTAAAATATATATCGTACGTAAGAGTACGTATCATCAATCAGCCTATCGCCGTCCACTGCTGAACAAAGGCCTCCCCCAAAGAGCGCCAACCATCCCGGTCTTGGGCAGCCTGCATCCATCCACTGCCAGCCACCTTTCTTAGGTCATCTGTCCATCGTGCTGCAGGGCGTCCTACACTACGCTGGCCTAAACGTGGTCTCCACTCTAGCACGCTTCGGCTCCATCGGCCATCCGTACGTCTGGAGACATGACCAGCCCACTTCCACTTCAGCGAGCTTATTCTGCGCGCGATGTCGGTTACTTTAGTTCTCTGGCGAATGACTTCATTTCGAATTCTGTCTGCCAGAGAAACTCCAAGCATCGCGCGTTCCATTGCTCGCTGAGCGACTTTGAATTTGTGGACCAGCCCTACGGTGAGTGTCCACGTTTCGGCTCCGTAGGTCATTACGGGTAGGACGCACTGATTAAATACCCTGGTCTTAAGGGATTGTGGGATAGATGACTCTAGAATATGACGAAGCTTCCCAAAAGCTGCCCAGCCCAAGCGTATTCTTCTGTTGGCCTCCTTCTCAAAGTTGTGCCGGCCGAGTTGTATAGTTTGGCCAAGATATATGTATTCCTGCACAACTTCAAGAACAGCGCCATTCACAATCACTGGTCTCGGGGATACATGACAATTCGACATGATCTTGGTCTTGTCGAGATTCATCCCGAGACCCACCCGCCTCGAAGAATCGCCTAGGCTGTTTAGCATTTCTTCCAAATCCTGCAGAGTCTCTGCCATGATGACTATGTCATCGGCGAATCGCAGGTGTGTTATATATTTCCCATTTATATTTATGCCGCATCCGTTCCAATCGAGCGTCTTGAAGACGTCCTCCAATGCACAGGTAAACAGTTTCGGGGATATAACATCCCCCTGTCTTACCCCGCGGTGCAATTGGATTGGCCTTGTGCTCTGACCTTGTACTTGGATGGTCATCGTTGCGGCTTCGTACAAACACCTTAGTACTTGGATGTACCGATAGTCAATAAGGCATCTCTGCATGGATTGCAGAACGGCCCAGGTCTCGATGGTGTCGAAGGCTTTCTCGTAGTCCACAAACGCTAGGCATAGAGGCTGATTATATTCCTCGGTCTTTTGAATTATTTGCCTTAGTGTGTGTATGTGGTCTACGGTACTGAAGCCTTTTCGAAATCCGGCCTGCTCAATGGGTTGGAAGTCATCGAATTTTTGGGCGAGACGGTTCGTGATAACCCTTGAAAACAACTTATACACATGGCTCAGGAGTGATATGGGTCGGTAATTCTTCAAAAGGGCTTTATCCCCCTTCTTATAGAATAATACCACCACACCCCCGCTCCATGCCTCCGGTGTAATGCCATTGTGAAGAACAGAATTAAACAGCTTTGCGAGCTCTGATAAAACAGGTGTTCCTCCCGCTTTGAGAAGCTCCGCAGTAATTCCGTCTTCACCCGGAGCTTTCTTGTTTCTTAGTTGTCCAAGAGCTATCCTAATCTCGCCCACGTCGATTTCGGGAAGCTCGTCTGTATGGTGGCGTACCAGTCTGGCACGTGGATCATCCGCGTGGTGGGACTCAGGTGGAAATGTTTGTGAGGAGTAAAGATCCGCATAAAATTTTTCGACTTCGGCAAGAATCTCTGATTTCGAGGTGACGGTTGTACCCTGTGCAGTTCTAAGCTTAGTCAGGTGACAACAGGAGGTGTGGGATTCAGCAAAGACTTTCGAGCCCCTATTGAGTTCTATAGCGTCCTCAATACTTCGGGTATTCGCTTGTCTTAAATCACGCCTTATTAGATGTTTTACCTCCCTGTCAAGTACCTGACGCTTAGACTGAGTGGTATTTATCATATCGTGTCTCTTCGACATCTCGTCCAGAGTCTCGCCTGAGAGCTTTGACTTCTGTCCATCTCTCCTCGGTCGAAAATGTTTTTGGCCCACCTCACGGATTACACGCATCAGACTGTTGGTGGTGTCGTCAATGTCCTGAGTGGTTTCCAACATGGCGAATCTATTCTGTAGCTCTAGCTGGAAGCTTTCGCAACCAGCTTGCATCTGGGGCGGTGTTGGTCTAAGAGTCGACTTCATTAGCCGCGCTCGTTCCATTTTAATGTTGATATTCAGGGCTCCCCTTACAAGTCGGTGATCACTACCGGTTTTAACCCTGTTAATCACTGAGACATCCCTGAATATGTGACGCTTGTTGGATATAATGAAGTCGATCTCGTTCTTTGTAATGTTATCGGGGCTTTGCCAGGTCCACTTTCTTTGAGGCTTTTTCTGGAAAAATGAGTTCATCAGAAACAGCCCCTGAGCCTCAAGAAAGTTTACTAACATTTGCCCACGATGATTTCTACGCCCATAGCCAAATGCTCCTACCCTCGATTCACCATCTTCTTGTACTCCCACTTTGGCATTGAAGTCACCCATGACAACTGTATAGTAGGTGTTGGTACGAGACATAGCTTTTACTATGTCTTCGTACATGGCTTCGACCTCTACGTCAGGGTATGTGGACGTAGGGGCGTACACTTGTATAACCTTCAAGGAGTATCTTTCGGTTATTTTGATTACAAGGTACGCTACTCTCGTCGACACACTGCCAACCTCTACGACGTTGTTCTTGAGTGACTTATGGATCAAAAATCCGACACCACCTTGGGATGGTTGGTGTCCTTCTCGGAAGAAGAGTAAGTGGCCAGCATCTAGTACTATCGTCTCCTCACCCTCTCTTCGGATTTCCGATAGACCCACTATTTGCCAGTTAATATGACTTAACTCTTCTTCCAGTTCGGCAAGGTGTTCATTCAGCCTTAAAGTGCGTCCATTGAACGTAGCCAAGTGCAGTCGTTTGTGGTACCCTGCCGTAGCCCGGGGATTCTTAGCACCCCTACTACTTACTAGTACGTATATACGTAACATAATTTTTGTGTCAATGATGTTGTCTTTAGAACATCAATACATTTTTTTCTCTAAAAAGATACCTATACTGTTTAAAACTGAATTAATTTATGGAATAACTATCTTTGTAAATATTATTATTTGAATAAATAGTTTAAAAGCTTAGAGGTGGAATTTTTGCTAGAAAAATATGAAATGAAATGAAATTTATTTATGTATTAACAATTCTTATAGGTATACAGTAACACAATGGCTACGATGATACTGCAAAATTACTGATATCAAAGCTTGCCTCTATTTATGTATGTATGTGTGTATTTGTGTTCATATTCATAGAAACCTAATATAAAGAGAGAAGAATAATGATGACTCTAAGTACACACAGACTTAGATTTTTTTGACTCTTATCTTATTCATATATAAATATCTCGCGTCACGGTGTTTGTGGTCGCATTCCTCCGAAACAGCTCGATCGACTTTAATTGGTTTTTTTGTATATTGTGTAGGTATGAGAATAGGTCGTAAAATAATTTTCAACCTTCTACCCCCACCTCTCATTTGTTAATCGCGATTTTAGTATTTTTGTACAAGCAATATTGCATAAATAAATGAGTGAGTCGTTGTATAACATAAAGCCAAAGAGTTTTTTTTGTAGATTGAACGCGGACGTAGCCGCGGATGCTGCTGGTTATTATATAAATAGAAGATAGTAATTTCTTATATATAATATAAACAAATAACTGAATAAATAACTTAAATAACTTTCTGCCTGTCTAATTGTCTGCCTGATATGAATGTAATTATTTTTTAGAATACTTTATGGTATTATATATAAGTTATATAAATAATAAATATATATTATACAATTGTATGTATGTATGTATGTATTCAGCCCTTTTTAATGTCCCACAGCTGGGCACAGGCCTCCCACTCACTACGAGGGAGATCAGGCCATAGTCCACCACGCTGGCCAAGTGCGGGTTGGCGGTCTTTTGAAAACTTGCTAGGTTCTCTCAGACATGCAGGTTTTCTCACTATATTTTCCTTCACCGTAAGGCTTTTATACAGTTATTATATACTATATATTATTACCGATTCATATTAACAAATTAAAAAAATGGCGGCTACAACTAGTGTTACATAATGTTTTGTTTTATTGTACAAAAACAACATCAAAACAAACAAATAACAAATGAAAATTGATTATAATATAATTGTTTTTAAGCTCACGGATCTCTAAAATAGCCAGCCGTAGATACTAGAAGAGGTAAATTGGCTTTTTATACGGACCCTTGCACCTTTAGCTTTATCGGCCGAAAGGTACTCCAATTAATTTTCCATTTATTTTCTTCACTAAATAGGTATTAAGAGGTTTATCTGATGTTGATTATTGTTTTGTTTGTTAGAATTTCTCTGATGTTTTTGTTGATTGACTTTTCAATAGGCTGCCTTTAGCTTTTAAACGTTTATTATTTTTGTTTATTTCGCAACTAGCGACTTAACCTCGCCTCGTCCGGGTACTAGGTACCTAGGTTTCTAGATTGACCCGGATTACTAGCTATCATCATACCAAATTTTATCAAAATCTGTCGAGTGGTTTTCTAGTGATGCGGTAACAGACAGACAGACAAAAATTCTAAAAACTGTAGATTCCGCCTCTATATCGATAATAATGACTATTTCAATAAGATTTTCCAAAAAATATTTAATGTACAGATTTGACTGAGTTACTATTTTATTATATGTATAGAAAATAAGTCAACCTTTGTCTGCGTCACTTTCTTTGTATTTTGTTTTCTTATATCTTATTTGTGCAATGAAGAATAATAATCATAATATGTATTAATTACTTATAATGAATTTCACCTAATAGCTATTTAATTCCTCCACGACCGCGGACACGCCGGCGTTATAGTTTACAATAGATTTCATAGGAATTTAATTAATTTCTTAGAAATTTACCTGGAGGTGTTAAATATTGTTATTAAATGTCAGAAATCAGTATTAGAAGATAAATAAATGTATGAGTGTTCTTGGACTGAAGTACAAAGGATATTATGAGAGTTTCTAAGCAACGTTTAATCCATATGAGGTTTCATATTCCTTATATAGGCCACACTGTATAGATCACGGCTTTGTGAAGTGCAAGGCGGATTTGCATCTTTGAATCTTCTCTAAATATGTATTTCTGGCGAACTACTTCGTGCTATTTTAACATACGTATATGCTAGCAGAACAGAATATCTGCTTTATAAACATATAATATAAGAAATAAATTATGTTAATCTACTTATAAGTCCACTCATTTTCATTTCAATCGATTTTCAACCGATTTAAATAATTCTTTCACAAAATGAGAGCTAAATGAACTAAAAATCCCTATATCTTTTAATAATAAAAGTAAGAAAGCAGTGGTAGCGTAGCAGTTATATACTCGTTTGGAAAACCATGTGAAGCGAGTTTAAACTTTGTGACTCGCACCTCTGATATTCTGATGTGAGAATCAATGTAATGAAAAGTAATGAAATCTGCATGTCTGAGAGAACCTAACTAATCAAAATTCAAGTGAAATACACTATAAGCACGGTGGACTATGGCCTGAGTTCTTCTCATTTAGGGAAGGCTCATGCCCAGCAATGGGACATTTAAAAAAAAAACTAAATAAAATTCTTAAGCTTGAAATATCATCAACAGATGAAACCAAACGAGGTTAGCTTTGGTCACTAATACAATAAAATATTTTTCGAATATCGAACTCACTGACTTGGTTGTAGCGAGCAGTGTTAATACAAACTTCAGTAACTGAGCTACGACACCCTCGTCTTCACACATAAGAAGGGAGATCGACCTAATTGCCTTTCTTGCTACATTCACAAAGACAAGATTAGAGTAATATTTGCTGTCTACAATCGTTTATTCCATTTGGACACAGAGCAGATAGCTAATAATTAACTATACGTATCCCTCGGGATTCAATTACATCAATGCTCCACTTATGGGTCTACTTATTTATTCTATGGCTTATGAAAAATGAATGTGTTTAAATAAAAATAGTTGATAAAATGTAAAAAACGTAGATTTATATCTATCTATAATCTACAATTTACCTAACTTCAACGAAACCCAAAGGAGAGTTATTTGCTTGACTCGTATGTATGTACATAATAATATGTATGCATGTCCGATCCCATGTTCCCTTGTAATTACTAAACTTCTAAATCAATTTTGATGTTTCATATGTCGTTAGATTCGTCTCAATAACGCTAGTGTGATGAACTATACTGCTAAACAAAATGGCGTACTTAAATTAAAAAAAAATATCCAAACGTATCGAGTGAAGTATTAAAATGAAGGTTTTTAAGAGGCAATTAAAAATTATATGCAATTTATTTGCTTAGTAAAAATTTAATTGTTAAATAAAACCAAAAACACCCAATTAAAAAGTTGTAAATAAAAAAATAATTTACATAAATAAAAAACCCCAACTGCATTAAAAGTGAATTAAAATATGAAAACGAGTTGATGATGGAACATAGTATTATGCTGTCGAAAACAAAATTTTATCCTTCCTACGAGCCTTACTACGTATCTTGCTATTTCATAATATGTAAAATATATTCCTCTTTTCTTATTAAATACATCAGCTATGTTATCCGACTTTAAGATAAACTCACTTATATGTAAATATAATCCAATTTGCTCACTTTAATGAATTACTGTTCAATTTTCCAAGAGAGAAGCCGCTGAGACAATTTATATTTACTTTCCCAGTTCTAATTCACAGAAACATGTCAGGTAAAAAATCTATACATATAATAAAATTGTAACTAAGCCGAATCTGTACATTAAATATTTTTTGGGAAATCTTATTGAAATAGACATTATTATCGATACAGAGGCCGAATCTATCGTTTTTAGAATTTTTGTCTGTTTATCTTTCTGTTACTGCATCACGAAAAAACCACTGGAGGGATTTTAATGAAATTTATTATGATGATAGTTGGTTATCCGGGTCAACATATAGGATACTTTTTGCCGCGGGAAAATATCTCATTTCTGAGAAAAAATACAAAAACTGCATTGTAAGAGTATACTAGTATGTAAAACCTAAGAATTTGGTTTTTGGTCATCTGAACGCGGGCGGAGCCGCGGGCCGTGCTAGTATTATATTTTTTTTTTTTGGAAAAAATACCTAACAGTCAAAAATGTCCCATATGAATATCGGCTGTAACATTAAATTCTTAGGCTATATGCCATTAACACGAGAATTGAATTGAACTGTTTCATGTTTACCAGAACTTCATAAGTTATAATATTATCCGTACTACTACAAAATAAATGTATATGTATTTTCCCCTATGTGATAATCGAATCCGTGAGTTCCACCATAAAACTAGAAACTAATTCCTTAGGGTTATCAAAGAGAAATTCATCCAAAACTTAATTAATAGCAAAACAATGGGTAAAATAATCGGTGATCGGTAAAGTTTCTAAACACGACATGACACATGTCCTTGAATAAAAGGTGATTGATTGTACTACGAGCTTCGCCTTCCTCCCTAAAAGGATGTCAGAAATAGGACGTGACAATTTAATATGAAACTGGCTTTGGCAGTTTTAGTTAAGAGAAATACACTTTAACTAGTTTTCTTTCGCGACTCTGCTTGAATGGAGTATCGTCAATAAAAAATCGTTATGTATTCATCTAAGATATAAGCTATTTTAATTTAAAATTTTAATCAAATCTATTAAAACATAATTTTGTGACAATATCTCAACTGACACGTTTTGAAGCCATCAACTACAAAAACTGAATTGAAACACACTTAGTTTCAGAATCATATTCATAATTTATATCATAAATATAAATGGGCAAAGGCAAAACAATTCAGTACCATTACCCTTACCATTTTCTCCTCTGTTTGTCAACGATATTCTATTTTTACTGTTTAGTAGCTATTGACGAGTTTTAGTGTTATAATTAAGAAAATGAACACAGCATATTTTTATAGATAGGTAAATTTTATTCATGTAATATGTTGTCCTAAAATTATAAATAACGATTGTGCTCGAATTTCGATCTCTAGGCAAAAACTTGTACGAGTATAACTAGTTTTTCGAGGTGTACTATATAACTATAACTGGGAAGAGAATGAGTCAACTTATCTGCCTATGTCCGTTGCTATGATACAGTCTATGTCCTTGCCAAATTCTATCGAAAGCTGTTCGGCAGTTGGTCTTGATGCAAAAAAGATGACGATTTGTAATCCAAATATTATTTTTTTATAACTTCAAATGAATAATTAATTGAAAAAGTACGAAATCCTTTATGTCTACTCGTAATTGACAAACATTTTAAAAGTATTAAAAATATAAGTATGAAAATTAATCTAAGCCAAGTATAAGAATAAAAATTTTAACGGAACCAACAAATATGCAAAAATGGAGAAGATAAAAGTTCAACATCATGAATAAAGTCACTGTGCATTGCAACACTCACAAGCAACGTTGCAAAACACCTATTATTTTCCTATAATCTTATTTCCATAGAATGTTGTCGATATATTACCCTCGGATAGCATTATTTTTAGTTGTCATGACAGCAGAGAGAAATGCCAAAATGTATGCAGAGCATTTTCAACTATATTTTTAAATGCACAGAGTTGTTATAAATGAATCGTATTTGTTACAGTCCCAGGTGCTATGTTGAGCAAAAATTGAAGTGTAATATTCCGTCTAGCGGATTCATTTTGCTAACATTTTGGTTCATTTTTAAGACCACATGAGGTCGTGATTTGGGTAATGCCAAGGTTTGTATGAAAATTAGTAGTCTCATGTTGAAAAGGTTACCATTTAGAATATTATAAAATATATTCTAAGATTATATTAATATATTTTGTACTCCACTAGTATATCGGATTATGGCGACAACAGATTAACAAAACCAACACAAATATTAACCCTTTATGAAAATTTGACTTGCAATTATATTATTGAAATGTCAAGAAACTTTAGTTTTACTAATAAATCTTGATTTTGTTATATAGAGTAACTAGGACCCTAACTTCGCTCGGGTGTGTCCATAAGCTTGACTGTTTTAGGAACACATAAAAGACAAATATCCAAAGTAGTTCTTTTTTCAGGCCAGAAACTCACAGGCATATACAGAATAATCCAACAGAGTTCCATCATAATCGGATCAGTGGTTTAGGAACGCATAGAGGACAAACATACAAACATTTATTTTTATATATAGACATTTTTCATTTAATGGCAGTAGCAAATATCACTAATACAGTAAATACTTAAGTTGGTATTTTTTTGTTTAAAGGCATAGCCATATTGTAGGTATTTTCCCATGGAATATTATTAGATGGGAATGCAACACCATGTTAAGTTATGAAGAGCTGAATTATACCAAATCGGAAACAATCATAAAAAAAATTGTCAGTCTCTACGGTAATTTACAGAATAGCTGAGCCGATTTTAATGTGATTTTATCTACAGTACCAATTACTTAAAATAGAAGTGCTATTACTTCATGTTACTAATATATTCTTTTGCTTTATGAGCTTTTTGGCTGACATATTGTGAGGGCTGTAACTAATAGAGGGCAAGTCGTTAGCTTGATAGACATTGCGACCTTCGACGTAATAGCCGATGCCTTCGATACATGCTTCATTGAGTTTTGTAAATATCTTTTAGTAATGGATGAAACTCCAGGGACAAGCAAATTACATTGTTCAGTGACATCTGAATTCAAACAATAGTAATTGATAAGTGAATTTACTAAATGAATTTAAATATATGAAATTTGAAAATGTTTCTATTTAAAATATGATAAGCTTAAATGAAATAAGTACCATCTGAAAATAAACTTTAGTTTATTTAATGAAATAAGTTACAAATATTTTTAATATCATTACATTTATTTGATATTTATTTGTAAAAAAAAGTCATTAGTCTTAATTTTAATTTTTTTTTTATATGATTATCTTTACATCCTTAGAAAGAGCGCAAAAAGATAACTGAACTGGGCTCTGGAAAAATACAATATTTTTATTTAGTTTATTATTTATAATTTTTATATGATAAGTAATTACTTTTTTTAGTTTTAATTATTATTTTTTATTAAGTAGATGTCGATATGATATTTGATACAAAAGTTTTGTAATCATATATTAAACAGGCGGATAAACTGTTCAATGAAAACGTTATTTACATTGAGTGCTGGTTAACAACACGTATTATACATTGCCTTTGAAATATTAAATAAAGATAGTTTTTTCTTTATTTTATATTAAAACATTAAAACCTTTATATCGAAATAATATTGTTCATGTGCAGCTATTACTAAGGTAGTTCCCAGTTAACTTCGTCGTCGTATTTTTCGTGATCTTTCAACGGTTCCAGAATTGGAGTCCTAGCAAGAAGACCTGGAAGAAAAGAAAATAATTGAAAATTAATAAATCGATATAAATATCATAAAGGAACTTATTTCTGAAATTAATGGTCAGACTTGTTGGTTAAAGTTTTTGTGTTTTATAACCTATGGCTTACCCTGGCTTACACACACACACACACACACACACACACACACACACGCACGAGCGCGCGGGCGCACACACACACACACATACACGCGCTCGCGCGCGCGCGCGCGCGCGCGCGCGGTCGCACACACACACATACGCGCGCGTTCGTGCGCAACACATTAAAGGTGAGCGTAATATGCCTTCTAAATCCTTATAACAATTTTATCGAAAGATCAAGTCACAACAGGAAACACAGTTATCTAAAAGCAATTGAAAGAATATTTTCTCGAAGTATGAGCGACTTTTCTAAAAATAAATTTTACTAAGATCTGACCGCAATGAGAAAATGTTATATGAAAATAAAAAGATATATGTACACAGATACAATGAAAGTAACATTTGTTGAGAACCTTTGCCTATACGCCTAAAATAAAAATATTTTCGCCTCTATCTATACGTATACTAGGTATATTTTATTGCTTTTATATAGTTCGTGCGATTTTTCTTCTTATTTTGTGTATTTCAAGCACATATGGAGATTATATATTTACCAGTACACATTGTCTGTAACAACTATATAATAAACTTTGAGAGGTCTAAAACCTTAAGTTTCTCTCGTGACCATGATTGCTGTAAAGCATTCGAAACGTCGTCCTATGGGATGTCCGTGATATGGAGGCTCGTGCCCATCAGTGGGACGTTAAAAAAGGCTGAATACATTCGTAACGTCAGAAACCAAATATCTAAATAATCCGCAAAAAAATCCGAAAAGATAATTTTATAAAAAAAATTTCATTTTAATTGCTTATTCTTAACAAAAATAACTAAAATAAAGGTTAGTTGAATGCTAATTTTACCAAATAAATATGTATTAGATATGTTATTCTATATTTGAATCTAAGTTTAATAAATATGGATATTTCGTCAGCTACATTTATCATACTATGTTATACATGGCATATAGGTAGTATGGTGTTTCTACTATTGCAAAGCTTATATACAAAATAAATAGTTTTTGCAAAAAATATTTGGAAAAAGAAAACAGTTAAATATATCTCATGATTCCTTATTAAATGATCAAAATCTTTAGATCATCCTCCAAGCTTGAACTTACAAAAGCACCAAAAACATTTCATTTTGTTATCCACCCAGCAATTTTCTAAGACTTTAATAACTTCAAAAGCTGTCCAAAGAAGCCAAACCGTTTGATTAATTACCTCACTTATTATTTTTACACCGTTATTTACAGAACGATTCGTCTAAGTGCTAAATAATAAGACTGAGAAAATGTTTGCCTTAAAAAGCCTTTGTTTTATGCTTCCAAATCTCCAGTAATATACTAAATTGATACATAGGTCAATAACAAAACGGCAAAGATAAAAGGCATTCTTTATCAAAACCTTCACAGAGCATTGTTCACTAAATTGCCGTTTATGCTATCTCACTGTCGATTTAGAATGAAATATAAGCTATTGTTTTTTTTAAATGAAATTTTTATTGATAATTAGCTTTTGTCTATGCTTTTAAAAGGAGGTGTTTGAATAAAGCTTGGTATATTTCAAATGCAATTTTGGTCTTAAATTAGTTTTTATGAAGGAAGCTCTTTTACTTTGATGACTTAAACATTGAGAATTGCAACTGTTATTTCCATAATGTTATTTCATGGGGATTTTTTTCAAAACGGAATTACAAGTAAAAACCGTAAAGTAAGTTTATTAAATCCCATGCATCCTCAATACACTGAATACGTATAAATAGAATTTATTTGATTACATTTATATATACAAATGTAAGTATTTTCAACTTAATATATACATTTTACACAGAAAGTCTAGAAACTAACATTTTTACACATTTATATGGTATAATGGTTTGATTACTGTCTAAAAATTACTGTCTAAATTTTGTTTTTTCAATTAAAAAAGTTTATTTTGTAAGTTTTTTTCCAAATTTTGAGTACAAAAACATTTAGTAATAAATATTCGAATATTTAAACTGTGCGAGCATCAAACCTCCTACCATCAACATTTCTAGTGGTAATTTACCACAGGCGTTAATATAAACAAGATTTTTGAAGTACATACATACACATAAATACAAATACAAGTTCAGTCGTCCCCTCATACATTTCTCACCAGAGACCAAGCAATATAAAACGGAGAATAGAAAAATGTAATTAAATTGCTCCTTTTTTATTAGCAATGTCGTTTGTAGAAAGTGAGCTTTCCTTGCAAATGAGGGTATTACTTATAGTTTTTCTCATTTAATATTTATCTATTTTTATTAAATACTAGTGACTCACCCTCGCTCCGCATACCTAGCCGATGCGACGGCCCTAGCTACGTTTTAACGGTTAGTAAGTGGTTTCTCAGGGATGAGATATTTCCACACAGTGAAAAGTATCCTTTATGTTGACCACCACTATCATCATACCAAATTTCATCAAAATCTGTCCAGTGGCTTTTTCGTGATGCGTTGCCAGACAGACAGACAAACATTCTAAAAACTATAGGTCCGGCCTCTGTATCGATAATAATAACTATATCAATAAGATTTTTTTTTAAATATTTAATGTACAGATTCGACTCGGTTACAATTTTATATGTATAGATTAAACTAATTATAGCATAAGCCACCTATAGCTTTATCTATCGGAAAGCTTTCCAAGAATCTTGAAATTCATCTAAGAGGGTCAACATTTTACCTTTAACATCTTCATAGAAATAGCCATTCTCTACATCTTTCTGGTGCTATGAATTTTCTAAGAATTTCTTGATATTGAAATATAAATCAAACATTTCCCGAAACAAATCTGTTACTAATATTATAAATGTGAATGTGTGTTTGTTTGTTTGTCCTTCTTTCTCGTTGAAACGAAGTGACGGATTGGCGTGATTTTTTGTGTGAAGATAGTTAGAGGGCTGGAGAGTGACAAAGGCTACTTATACTACTACGGGAGATTATCTAATTCCCACTGGAAAATACATTATAATTCAACACAAAAAAATATTTATGATCAGAATTACTTAAAACTTGGTATTAATGCTCTTCAATAATATTAAATGAATACGTGTTTTGGCATTTTTCGAAATTCATCCTATAAGGGGATAAAATATGGGATGAAAATTTGTATGAAACTACCTTTTTAGAGATTTTTTGTAGTTTTAGCGCGAGCGAAGCCGCGGGTTCTGCTAGTCTACTATAATTTTTACTAATAAAGAGAATGCGAGAGTGTTTGTTGCTTTATTAGTCTTCATTTTAATTTAGAATTCATTTTCTATTAAGTAAAGTAGTTAGAAGGGACAGTATCTCACAAAAAGATTATACTTAATGTAATTCAATCTACGCTGCTTTTAGTGAAGAGAAATAAATGAATGTAACTTAGTGATTCACCAATAAAAATGTAACTTTTCCAGTTTGTTTTATTGATACACTAAAACCCGCTATATGTAGATACTAAGCAAAAAAAAAAAATAAGAAAATCGGTTGACAAACAGCAGAGAAAAAGAGGCTGAACTTTTATCTTTGCCTATTTATACAGGGTGGAAAATATAAAAAGTAGTTAAATATTGAAGATATTAAATTTCATTCAATTCAAATTAATTTTTATTTTTAAAAGTACTTTTACTTTGTAACTGTATGAAATATTTTTATGAAGCTTACTAGAGCCGGTAATTTTAAGCCACAATTTTATCGAATTAATCAAATCCATGTCCCATTCGATTGTTCCACCCTATGTATATATATATATATATATATATATATATATATATATATATATATATATATATATATATATATATATATATATAGTGTAATATGTATAATATAAAATTTATCGTAAAGAGCTACCAGTTACAACGCCGCCACCAATCGATATTCCAACAGTGACGAGCAGAGCGAAAAATTGTTTAAGCGCTTGGTTCGCTGCAGTTCTTCCGTCCTGTGGGAGAAATAAACAACTTACAAACTTTTCAGTTAAAAGCTCAAACGTTTATTATGCGTTAAATTCTCTATTTAGTGACATTCAAATATTTTGAATATGTAATGTTTAATATTGTAAGGTTAAAACTTTATATTTAAATATAATAAAATTTTAAATTTTAGTAGTATTTTCAATTTTATTTGTTTGATTATTTAACTTTTATATTAATTATTTTCTTATTTGTATATAAAAATGTTAACAATATCTAATTATTAGTAAATCTATTTTATAGACTTCTACATGTACATTTTTGTTACATTTGCAAATGTATTTTTGGTGAGATTTTCAACCTTAAAAATCCGTATATAAACTAATTACTTTTTTATTTAAATTTATTATCACTAAATATTATTTATTAAATGTAAGTAAAATTAACAGTTAAAAATCGAATCGGTCGAACAAAAAATCCCACTGCTGGGCACGGGCCTCCCTTCAATACGAGGGACATCAGGCCTCACGCTGGCCAAGTGCGGGTTGGCGGATTTCACATGTCTTTCGAACACTTGCTAAGTTCTCTCAGACGTGCAGGTTTCCTCATGATGATTTCCTTTACCTTAAGTAAGTGGTAATCATGTTAGAAATGATTCGCACATGAAACTGTCAGAGGTGTGTGTCCCGGGATTTAAACCCGCTTCAGTCGGTTACCACTGGGCGACCACCGCCTTTAAAATCTTATCTCTTCTTATCTCAAAGTAAAAAAGCATGTATTACGCAAGCAGAGCTGAAGTAAAAATTACTAGAATTTTAAATATTATATATACTTACCCCATCCATACCAATGAAAACGTTATCTAGCTCAGTACCATACTGTTCTTTAGTAGCGATAGCAGCAAAAAGTATAGATAATAAGCCTGAGTATATTCCAGGCATCCCGTGCAAATTATTCACGCCGCAGGTGTCTGGTACACCGTGTTTTGATAATAGTGGCTGAAAAAATTATAAGCTTAACTAAATTTTAGAGCGTGTTTAAATATTAATTAGTTTATTTAAATCAAATTGGGAAAGTTTGTTGCTATTTACGAAAACGCAGTAACATTTATTTATAGAAATAATTAGTTTTTAACTAAAGGTACAAGTCCAGAACAACTTATAATGTAACTAGCGAAGTTCCGAGATACTTTTTGTTTTTATAATATTACATAAATGCAGCGCCACTTATGTATTACTTGAATCAGAATCTATCGATATATTAAATTTAATCACAATCCGTACAGCAGTTATAGCGTGAAGGAGTAAGAAACACACAATACACAAATACACAAACAAATAATACATATAATTAAAGTATCATTATTCTATCCTTAAGAATGAAAAATCTTTTAAGTGCAGTAATCTATTAATTCAAAATAGTTTCATGAAAATCGGTACACAAATTACACGACCAAAGTAAGTTCAAGTAGCACTTTCTAATGTACCTTTCATGAAGTTGATTAAAACTGTGTAACGAAAGTGACGAAAATTAAAACTTTATCCAAAATCAGCTCAGAACCTCTAAATACGGAACCCTAAAAACTACTTTTACTACCTACATATTTAAAGTTACCAGCTAACAGGTTTATTAAACTGTATTTGTCAGTTAATCCACTCACTATAGTCCAATAAACGAAGGATTTTTTATGCAACACAGAGCAGTGCAATATTGTTGAGTACTAACAAATAATTCATGAAATATTACCAAATTGATGTAGTCAGTTTGTTTATATCCTCTAGCTATATTTTAGAAAATTTAAATTGGTTGTATAGAATTTTTATTATTTATATATTGTTATTTTATTGTAAGTGGCACTTTGTTAAGCAAACATTAACTTATTTTGAGCGACTAAAAGAGAGAACTCAAGTCGCGTTTACTTTTATGTATGACAATTCGCAACAATTTTTAGATTTCGAAGAGATTTTTTTTTATTCGATTACGTAGTTATCTCGATATCTTCCTAAACATTAAGTGAAACTTGTTTGGAAACAAAAATCAAAATAAATCTACGAAAAAATCCGAAAAGATAGTAAGTGAAATATTCGCGTAAATCTAAGAAAGTATTATTATTCAAAATGATTACAAAAAATCTTTTTCTTCTGTATCTCATCTATACCTACATATAATAAAATTCTAACTTACATTATGTACATTAATTTTTTTTTGGAAAATCATATTGAAAAAGTCATTACTATCGATACAGAGGCCAAATCTATAGTTTTTAGAATTTTTGTCTGTCTGTCTGTGAGAAAACCATTGACGAATTTTGATGAAATTTAGTATGGTGATAGCTGGTTATCCGGGTCAACATATGGGATACTTTTTAATGCGGGAAAATGTCTCATTTCTGAGAAAAATACAAAAACTGCAATACTTATTACTAGTAAGTAGTCTACATAGATAAACGCTAGTACTCTATATAGATAAACTTAAAAACAAATCCTTTATATAAATCCAAAATTTGATCTAAATCATTAGTGCCGTTGCTGAGATTTTTTCTTCAGGGCATAGTGTATCTGTGTACTAAATATCATACAAATCCGTTCAGCCATTTCCCCATGAGGAGCAACAAACTTACATAGATACACACATTCACATATATAATAGCACTGTAATTTGCCGATGAGCTTTAATTTTTTTTTAATTATAATTTTTATTATTAAACAATTTAAAATACGAAAACATACTTACTCCAACTATAGGAACGTTGTTCATAATCCTTTTTTAACGAGTTAAAATTCAAGGATATCATATCTATTATCTATACTAATATTATAAAGAGGCAAAGATTGTTTGTATGTTTGTTTGTTTGAACGCGCTAATCACAGGAACTACTAATCCGATTTGAAAAATTATTTTTGCATTTAGATAGCCCGTTTATTGAAGAGGGCTATTCATTTAAACGTACCTAGGGACGAATCTGGATGCTTAGAAAACAGTAGATTTACAACGAAATTATGAATTATACCAGCACTAATGCACAATAATATATTAAAATATGAATGTGTATTTAAAAATTAATGTTAGAAATTTTCTTTGTTATTCATTACGTGTATTAATTAATTAGTTAATTATATCGTTGATGGTATATTTTGATGAATTCTATTTTTGTTTAACAAAATTTGCAGATTTATTATAAACTAGCAGAACACGCGGCTTTGCACGTGTTCAAACTACAAAAAAACTCTGGCTTTATGTTATATAGCGACTCACCCTCGCGTCACTCAGGTTCGTCATTATGTATTTATATAATATTTATAGTTTTACAATAATGTCTGCTCGATTTGTTTACATTTATGTTTACTACTCCGCTTCCTCAAATCAAATCAAAATCCCTTGGGTAGTAAGTAGCATGATGATATGTAGCATATAGCCTTCCTCAATAAACGTAAATAAATCTAATGCAAAAAGATTTTTTCAAATTGGATTATTAGTTTCTGAGATTAACACGTTCAAAAAAACAAACAAACTCTGCGGTACAACAAAACAAACTTCCTAGATGATCCTTTACAATAACATAACTTTTTTATTTATGAACCGGTTGAAATAAAACAAATATTAAATGTTGAGTGAAGCATATATTAATGACAACCGCACCCAAATCGGTTAAATTGTTTCTAACATTAGCGCGCACAAACGTACAAACAGACAAAAATTCTAAAAATCATTATATTGGGTTATTAATAAAGACCCTCAATAAAACTTTTTCTCAAACATCGTCTATGTACAGACAGCGATTAGTTACAATTTTATTATATGTATAGATATAGATTTAATTAATATGAAAGCTTATAAATTTATTTTCAGGAACATAAATTTATATTAACACAACATTTAATATTCAGGTAGCTAGCTATAAAGCTTTTTCGTAAGCCATAGAATCAATTTTCATCCTCTGGCACTTATCGCAGAAAATTTACTGTACTAACTCCTGACATGTGTGAATGTACATTAAATCGAAATTAGCCTAAATCTAAACGCAAATATCTAAATACTTATAACTATCGGTAAGAACATAAAGAATATTTTTGAAATATCTCTTATGAAAACTTATGAAGGAAATTTATATCGTTATTTAATAAAAATTTAATAATGATATATACCTATTTCCATTTACAATAAAAACATCTAAAGTTTCCTATTCAAAAGCCTAAAGTCGAATAAATAACAAAAAATATGATGATACTACTTAATAGAAATGCAAGCAATTAGACAAACTAGACTTCTAAAAAAGGAGAGTTTTGTTTTGTCTGACGACACGTTTGTCTCAGTTTGTAGTGGCCCTAATTGCTGTGCCAGCGGTCGCGGGTTCGAATCCCACTAAGCACGAATGTTTGTACTCCAGTCATGGGTGTTTATATTTATAAGATGTATGTATGTTTTAAAGTTATATATATATATATATATATATATATATATATATATATATATATATATATATATATATATATATATATATATATATATGTTATCAACTATCTGGTATCCATAACACAAACCTCGTAGCTTACCATGAATCTAGATGGTGCTGTGTGTTAATGTCCCAACATATTTATTATTATTTATATAAGTCACGCCTTATTTGCTAGTCGTGAACCAATTATCATGATTATTTATTTTTGTATTTTGTTTAATTACGTAATAATTAAAAAATCCTTTTAGGAAAAACATAACTTAGACCTCACTTCCATATTTCCAAGAAAAAATCCACCAAAAATTATTTTGAAGTCGGTGTTCTTCTTACTTATTATAAATTAATTACTTAATTTACAGACAGAATTGCCCAAATTCTGGCGACAAGCGATACGTTTTATATTATGTTAATTAAAGTACTTTAACCATAAAAACGTACAGTTAAAAACCTGTATCCCAAAACACTGATCAGTCCTGCTCCAATACCGATTGCTATCGCCCCACCGGCCCCAACGTGCATATTGCATACGGATCCTACAGCGACTCCGCCGGCTAATGTAGAATTCTGTATGTGAACCATGTCTAACTTGCCATGGTGCTTGCTTACAGCTGATGATAGTACGAAAGTTGTTACCTGTAATACAAGTTTAAATTAATTTTGATAATATATACATAGTATGGTTGACGGTCAAAGAATATAATAGCCTAGGGGGCACGCGTTTGATTGAATAATCAAGTGTAACGAGTTCAAATCTCGCAGTACCATTACATCATGTGCATATCATTTCCAATCTTTACCAAAAATGTTAAAATTTCAAAGAAAAGTATTGTAAGGAAATCTATGCGTATTCAGCCCTTTTTAACATCCTACAGCTGGGCACGGACTTTCCTTTAATAAGAGAGTTTTGCCCACATATGGTTAAAGTGGTGGACTATAGCCTGATCTTCCTCGCGTTGAGGAGAAGCATATACTCAGTCCTGGGACATTAAAATTATAGTTCAAATCTCTTCAGCAGTTTAAGCGTAAAAAGTAACAAGACAGAGTTACATCTTTTTCTTTTGCCTCCTGCCCTTTTCCCAACTTTATTTGGGATCGGGCCTTCTGCGTCTGGACCAAGATGATGATTCTGTCCTGAATTGTTGAAAACGGAGAGATATTTTGTTTTCTCAGGTCTTTCTGATAGTGGATAGCCACGAGACTGTTGGTCTGCCTCTATCTTTTTTCCTACTATCACATTTAAATTATTAACATGAATTATTGAGAAAGCTTTTATGTTGATAAATATTAAGCGCATCAACTTAATCTTAAATATTAGTACGGATTGAGACTGCAGGCAAAAGCTAAGAAATGTATAATATAAATATTTTGTACCATCAAAATATATAGCGGAATATTTGAAATTTTATATGAAAAGAACAAATTTAAACTTACTGTGGCCGCTGCTAATGACAGATATGTATTGATAACTGCCCTTTGATATTCGCTGTTTGTACTTGTCAAGCCGGAGTTGAACGATGGCCAATATATCCACAAGAATATCGAACCTGTCAATAAGATGTTAAAAATCGGAAATTGAAATGTTTATTTTTTCCTTTTTTATAACTTAGATGAAGTGTTGGTAAAAATAATCACTTTTTGGTAGTAAATATTTTAAATTTTATAATAGCGTAGCTATGACTTTACTGATTTAAATTTTGTGTAAAAAATTCAAATAATACATGAATATATATAAAAAAGCTTAAAAATTGCTTAAAAATTATTATAAAACTAGCAGTACCCGCGGGTTCACCCGCATCCTAACTTCCAATTGCTATCGAACTTCATAGGATCATCCGTTGGGCTAACCTAAAGATTGCCTGAACATTCTATCAAAACCGGCCCTGTCGTTTAGGTGGAGTTAGGTGACAAACACACGTACAGAAGAATTATATACGAGTATATATATATGTATATATATATGTATATGTATATATATATATATATATATATATATATATATATATGTATATATATATATATATATATATATATATATATATATATATTAAGATAATTAATGAGAACACCACTGAGGTATTAAATCATGAAACTTACTTTGTTTTTTATTGGCGTGCATATTCGACACACACAAACAAACATACACAGGTACGGAACTAGGTAGATACTTCCCTTGAAGTCGATATAAAATTCATACTAATAATATAAATGTAAAAGTTGCTGTCTGTTAAGTTTTCACGCTTAAGCTGCTAAGCAGATTTCGATAAAATTTAGCAAGGGCTTAGATTGTAACCTGGGATCGGAGTTATGTTACCCTTTGCTTATCACGCGAGCGAAGCCACGGGCCTAAACTATGTATGTATAAAAATGAATATATATTACAATATTTAATTACCCTTACCTATCATAGCAGTAACGTCGGATATATAACTGGGACCGTTTAAGTCGACCGTGGGAGTTGTAGTCGGGGTATCAGTTTTAGTTTTCCTCGATTTTAGAGCCCAACTTACTCCTAGACCGAAGTACGCTCCAAACGCATGAATAGCCATAGACCCACCCACATCAGCAGCCTGGAATATATGTAATAAGTTTAACAATTGTTTCTCGTTAACGATAAAATACTAAAATTTACATAACATGTTTAGGGAGTGAAAGTATGAAAAGATTAGGTAATATGTATGAAAAAATTAGGTAACGTAATTTTGTTTTGTATTATATTTGAATTTCTCTTTAGGAGCGACTAATATCCTCGTAATCGATTTTTTTTCAGTTACAGCAGCCAATCGCAGGGAGCCTTTTTTGACTCGGAATTCGAACCCAGGATCTCAGCAACTGTAGCCTTACAAACTAGCCACTAGACTATAAGAGTCAATTAGAAAATAAAACATCTTTGAAAATCATAAAAATAATCATAAATCATCTATCTACATAACATAAATAGGTAAGGAAAAAACATTTCAATACCTTTTTTCTTTTGCTCCATAATTTGTCAAACGATTTGCTTTTTAATTTGTTAGTAGCTATTGATTGACGAGTTTTAAGTATTATCATTATTTTTTTCGGAACAGTTATTTTTTTTTATATACAAAAGTAAATTCTTTACATATATATGCTCCTCAAATATTCTATGATTCATAATCGAATTTCGACCACTAGGCGAATACTAATATAAAACATACATACAAGTCAAAAACATAATCCTCCTTTGGGCCGTAGTCGGGTAAAAACAGGATTAGAAGATTCAAAGTTTTAAAAGATAGCTTCTGACAATATTAATCAATTATAAATTATATATAACTAAAAATCTATAATAACAGGGAAATAGAGGGGCGTTTGGTTTATGGAATATTGGAAGTACCTTGAATATATCCGCCACCAGCCAAAAGTTAAGGCATGCGACAGCAACTTCGACGATACCAATGAATAGTAACTGTAATCCGCTCGCCAAGCCGAGCACCGCCCCGAAAGTTATAAGTACTGTTGCTGACATTATGTCAGCCTCTGTCAAAATACTCATAATAATTATCTGATACTTTCTTATATCTACGGAAATTGGATATTTTAAATTAATTAAATTTTGTTTTGATTTCCGAAATTTTAAATGAACCATTCATGGTATTTCGCTAAAATCTATTTTTACGTACATAATATTGTGAAAGGTTATTAAAATATGTTTATTTTCATAGATTTTTTTGTATTGCTAAGTTGAAGTTTTAAATAAATTACTAAATTTTATTTTAATCAATGAAGCTAATGAAGTGTTTTATCACTTTGTTCTTGTAAAAGTTGCAAGGATTTAAATTCAATTTGAAATGTACAATGTACATACTTGTATTTGCTTTGAATTATTATTTTTGCACGTTCCATGTAGACTAATGCAGCTTGCATTGAAACACTGAATAAGTATATAAAGTTTTAAAGCTATAATAATAATAATAATTTAGCCATTTTTATTTCCTTAATAAAATTACATTAATAGTATGTTTATAGAGCATGCACTTAATATATAACAATTTTATAAAAACAAAAAAAATTCTTTGAATAGCTCACACAATAAAAAAAATCTTAACTAAATTTAATTTAATTTACTTCTATTTTAACAATTATATATTTATTTTTATTTATTAAGGACCTCTCCATAAAGTAAAGGTCTCCATAGATTAAAGTCATATAGAGCTTGAAAAGCTAGACAATAATTGTTGTATATTTTTTTGTATTTTCTACATGATTTCAAGTTAAAACAATCTAGTCTGTTATAAAATATTCAATTGACTCAAAGCTTTCACGTTTATTATCACATCTATGTTGTTCCGGTACGAAATAAAGAGATTCACTGGACCGACATTTCCTAGGCACTACAACGTTCTTGAGCACTATCTTAAGCTAGATTACTTTAACTATCCAACAAGAACAAACATTTACTCTTTTTAATTTGCTAAAAATACAAGGCGGGATTTATAAACATTAAGCTTTTTCTGGGATTTGCTGTTGTTTTCCTTTGTTAGGCTTTTTGTAAACATTTGATACTTCTTAGTTCATTTAATGATGGAATTTTTGTAATTTTTTTTTTAATAAAGTTTGTAACTTTGTGTATTTGTTTGTATGAAGTAATCTCTGGAACTACTAAGCCGATTTAATTGAAATTTAGTATATAGTAAGAAGATAGTTTGAGACTCTGGGAAGGACATAGGATAGTTGTTATCCCGGAAATCATGCCTTAAGGGAGTGAAAATGGGGCTGAAATTTAATATGGGGAATCTGCCTAGGAACGAATCCGTGTGAAGCGAGGGTGAGTCGCTAGTAATATATATAAATATGTTTATACTAGCATTCATCGTGAGCAAAATTACATCAATAATTACATTTAATCCATGCCTTACTATGGAATGACGGTTTTAATAAAATACAGTATATTTTAGTACCTTTACATATTTTCAGTTACGAATGTAATTAAAATAAATTACATATTTAATTATATACATATTATATATATTGATAATGTTTTAAAAAAATAAAACTCAAGTACAGTTGAGCTGGCAAGTGTGATTACCATTTTTGTTTGTTATTTTTTATATAGTTTTATAAGTAGATACAGAAGCTATGTTCACTAAAAAAATGGAAAATAATTAAGGCAATTAATTCTTAGTAACTAAATCATCGACTTATTATTTTGATCCATTCCTACATTATCTTATACTGCGGTTTCGAGTTGAAAAATTGCTATGAAGATTGCTACGAAGATTGCTACGAGCTTTATTATAACACGCTTCCAAAGAAAGAAGAATATTTACTCAAGGGGAGGTTTTATACGTTCTTCATATCGCTTATGGGGATATATTATGATAATGTTCATAACTACCCAGCGTTATTTTACTGTTCCACCCAAAAGGTTCAGATTGTGTAATTTCTGGGTTCAATTTTCACTTGAAGGCATTATGTTATATTTTTATTTATTTATTTATTTTTTTAACTTCCTCTTAATATAATTATACCTAAAATCTTTATTTTAACTATCTTCAAAACATAGCGGTAATTTTTCAAGTAAATTAGACATTTATTAATTCTACAATCAAATATGTTTTAGTGGTACAATAACATAGGTATATTATCTATATATATAAAAGAAAGTCGTGTTAGTTACACTATTTATAACTCAACAACGGCTGAACCGATTTGGCTGAAAATTAGTGGGGAAGTAGCTTAGACCCAGGAGACGTACATGGGATACTTTTTATCCCGTTCGATTGCGTTCCCGTGTGACGTGACATAAAACTCAAGAACGGCTGGACCAATTTTTATGATATTTGAATTTTTGGATTTCTCTTAGTCCGGAATAGGATAATAAGTATTAAAACATCAGAAAAATTAACGAAAAAAAATTATATGGCTAGCGCTGGCTAATAACTATTTATCTCTATTTAAAACGTACCTAGCGACGAACCCGAGCGAAGCGAGGGTGAGCCGCTAGTAATATAATAAATCACAAAGTAACAAACAGCCTTACACACTATTTTATATTTATAACGGAAAAATATTAAAAGTACTTACCCAATAAACTTTTCTTGGTGATATAAATGATGTTATCTGTCATATGGTAGAAAGATTGACATAGAAGGGCCCATTGGATAACTAAAGCGGCTAAAAACCAGTTAAAACCCAATGCGCTGTAGCTGTATTTCTTCAAAAACGTCATCAAAAATCCAAAACCTATGAAAATCATCACATGGGTACCTTCGAAACCTGAAAATAATATAAAAATTAATTCAATTCAATTCAATTTTATTGTTAATGGCTTCAAAGCGTGTCAGTTGAGTAAAGATTACTTCGCCAATGTCACGTAGAATTGAAAAGACACGAAGGAGATTGGTCGGTAAGATCGTTCAACTATATTAAGTTACTAGCATTGCCCGCGGCTCCGCCCGCGTTCAGATGATCAAATACCAAATTCTTAGGTTTTACATATTAGAATACTCTTATAATGCAGTTTTTGTATGTTTTCTCAGAAATTAGACATTTTCCCGTGGTAAAAAGTATCCTATATGTTGACCCGGATAACCAGCTATCACCATACCAAATTTCATCAAAATCCCTCCAGTGGTGTTTCTGTGATGCGGTCACAGATAGACAGACAGACAGACAAAAATTCTAAAAACTATAGATTCGGCCTTTGTATCTATAATAATATTTATTTAAATAAGATTTTCCAAAAAATATTTAATGTACAGATTCGGCTTGGTTACAATTTTATTATATATATAGATAACGCTTAAAAAAGGTAGTAAGCCCTTTATAAATGCAAAATTAAACGACATTACGGTATCGAAAATTATTATGGATAATACAGATAACCGCAAAAAGGATACATACATGCCCAGAAATTTTATTTGGAGTTTTTCCAAATTATATGCAAGAGTTGTATATTATCATTACACTACATTATATTGCAGTACCTGGACGACCGAGCTTCGCTCAGCATTTTTCGGGGAAGATATAAAAAATGCGTTTTTTTTTCAGAAAAATCATCTATGTAGGTGAATTTGAAACGCAAAACGTCATCTAAATACAAAAATTGATCCGAAGCATTAGACGACTCTAAGATACACAAAGCTCTGAGATACACGAAATTTTATGTATTATATACCTCGATGAAAAAAATACGTAGACTATACTAGATACACAATTTCTTAAGTTGTCTTCATAAAAAAAAATTAAATTAAAAGCGCGCTCAAATGTTCAAATGAGCGCTCATTCAGTGAGGACATTTTTATCACTGATTGTGTATCTTGTACTTTTTTACATACGTACAAGAATTGCTCATTTCATATTATGAAATAAAAATTTAGGTTTTACCTTAATCCTGTAGAATATGTCAAGACATTAACACAACACCATCTAGTTCCATGGTAAGCTACGAAGCTTGTGTTATGGATACCAGATAGTTGATGATACATTATACACATATAACTTTAAATACATACATATTATAAATATAAACAATCATGACTGGAGTACAAACATTCGTGCTCATCACACAAGTGAATGCCCCCCAGCGGGATTCGAACCCGCAACCGCTGGCGCAGCAAGTAGGGTCATTACAAACTGAGCCAAACGTGTCGTCAACATTATCGTACTAATATATAAATGCATAATTTGTTGTTGTTTGTATATTCGTGAATTCTTTACGTTGTAATGGTTTAATGAGTTCGAGTTATCCGAAATGGAGATAGCTTTTAACACGGATTTTTACATAAACTTATTTTTTTCCTTACTCGTACTAATGTATTCGCGACCAACAACTAGTACTAAGGACATGAAAATATCCTTATTTCAGATAATCTTCAGAGTATGTGTATACTAATATAACTTTGAATTAATAATTAAAGTGTATAGAGTGATTAAATTGAAATAGTACGTTATATAAATTTTAAATATATAATAAATAAGTTATTTAAGATAGCTGTTATAAATTTAATTATCCTGTTAATACCTAATTTTACCTCGCCGATAATTTCACTACATTCTAAACGAAACAATCAAATAACTTGTTCAAACCAAAGCCCATTTAAGCTTCGATCTTAATTAATATTTGAAAATCCCACAATTTAAACCGAAACTCTACATTACAAAGCGATAATAATATACCTGACCGAGGAAAAATTTTAAATGAAAAATTGCCTACAAAATCACACAGTACGCTAACAGGCCTCGAGGGGGTGATGGAACAAAAAATGGTTGTACGTAGAAAATCGTAGCATCGAGGTAGTACCGTTTTCCTTTATTGCTGTAGCTTTTCATACAATGTTTCGAATTATGATACCAAAGAGCTGTCTAGAAAGCCTTTTGATATTTGTTAAAGTACGTAGGAACGATGTAATACGTCTTGTGTAAAGTACGAGTAAAATGGTTTGAAATAGACTCTGTGATGATAAAAGTATTTTTGTTCCGAGAATATTGTTTAGAGTTATTATTTTTACTTATAGATCTGCTTAAATGTGAAAGTTTTTAATGTTTATTTTAGTCTAATGAATCTGATAGTCATCGACATTTAAAAACATAATAATGCAGCCCGGCTGAGCTTTACTCGGCGTTTTTCGAAAGAAATATATAAAAGATGTGTTTTTCCCGTAAAGACTTCTAGATTCAACCTAAGTATCAACATTAATATTACTAACTGACTGCTTCAGTGGTGTAGTGGCTAGCATGTGCGGCTGCATATCCGGAGGTCCTGGGTTCGATCACCAGGTCGAGACCAGTTTAGTTATTGAGTCTTTCTGTTTAGGAAGCCTCAGTAACAGCCCGGAGTTGGGAAGTTGGCAGTGTTTCACCCCCATACCTCGGAGAGCTGGTAAAACCGTCGGTCCTGTGGTCTAATTTTCATTGGTCGTGTCGAATAGTCATCCCACCGGAGTATGAGAGTGACAGGAATAGAGAGTGCACTTGTGTCTGCGCGTACACTTGTGCACTATAATATCTCCTGCGCAGATGGCTAGTCTCAATGAGATTGGCCGCCGTGGCCGAAATCGGTCGGGAGAACAGTATTATTATTACTAAAGTTAAAAAAACACCCTTTTGCCGGTTTGTATTCCTATACCCTGTATATCTATACTCCTAACTTTTTTCGTAGAGAAATGAGTTGGACGTCTCATCAAAATGGAGCTACTTAAGAGAATTCAGCATGATAGTAATCATTTTTATACATTTCTCCAGAATAAAACTTATAAAGTACAGAGAAATGGTTGTATTATGTACATTATACAAAAATGTGACATATAGTTTCAGGATATAGAGGGTTTTAAATTAAATTTGATCAATAATTCAAAATTCTTCTATCCAAAATTATTGGTTGCAAAGCCTGTTTGATTGGATTATAGTATGTAAAATATATTATGTAATCAGTAATTCTGGTTTCGATTCAGAGTCATTTAGGTTTCACCAAACACGTATTAGCATAACGTAATATTACATTATATCTCTACTATTATTATAATACTGATAATAATATGATATTATGAAAATAAAGCTCTTCTATCCAAATTAATTTCTTTTTTGGTCTTATATGCAATAAAAAAAACACAAACAGGTTAGTTATTGGTTATGGTTACTTATAACGATAATACACTCGTAGTTTTACGCCAATATTAGACATTAAAAAAAAACTATCATATCGAATTTTTTCGCGAAATTATTTCGATTTTTGATTCCCGACGCTTTGAATGCTTTACAGCAATCATGGCTACAAAAGAGAAAAGGCTTTAAGACGTCTTAAAGTTTCAAGTCCCAAATTTATGACCTTTTTTATTTAAAAACTTATAATGATTGCAAAAACAGGCAGTATTTTTTAAATACAGATTATTATAAAAACCATTAAAGAAAACCTAATTAATTCACGTAGGTAAATCGCCATGTCAATTAATTTGTATTAAATTACAAAGTATTTCTGCTTATCAACCTTTCAAATGTAATCATGATGTTATTAATAAAAGCTAAAAGACTTTTTTAACGTCTCACTGCTGGGCACGGATGTCGGGCATCCCTTCAATAAGGGGGGGATTAAGCCATAGACCACCACGCTGGCTAAGAGTGGGTAGGTGGGCTCATTTTTTTCTTTTATTATTTATGACAAACATCGTATATTTCAAATTAAATAACTCACTTAGGTGAAAACTACTAACTTTATTACGATAAAGTGCCATCACCACAAGAATTATATCCGAGTCTAATACAAAATCTCTTCCGATTAATGCGATTCCACCTGATCGGGGACTATCTACCGCCCGATCATTCATTTCATTCGGGTTAGGTCTTCTGACCACTGGTCCGAGTTTGAAAGCGTATTTATCAATAAAAATTTAAATAAATGTGTTTAAAAAAATAAAAATAAACCTTATTATTAAGTAAATTTCTTTTAGTCACCCTTTTTACTATTGTAAAATGTTGTCTCTTTCTAAAGTCATAAAATACATAATATCATACACGCATAATATTAAAGTCAATTAGCTTACATGCAAAAAATATCTTTAGGTACGCAGATACACGCAAAACACTAAACAAAAATAATAGCTATATAATATGCTCTAAGCGAGAATCGAACTCCTGAATTTGAATAACATTTTTTCTTAAAAAAATTTTGAAGACTATCCTTAAGGTATAACATGATCATTAAAAGAGAAATCACTTTTTTTGTTATCATTTAGTATAAAATAAGAACTATACACAATATAAGAAATATACAAAATGTCCGCCTCTTTTTTTTAAATCATTATTAATATCTGTACTTGTTTCAAGCTTTTTTATAGCATGAAATAGCATTTTATAGCATTACATTGATGGAAAACGGGTATAATCTTTAACCTGATGAAATTGCCCCTACGACAAAGATATAACCAGTAATAAGGGACGATTGTTCTGATTAAGCCCTAAGCCTGTCTCTGAAAGGTATCTGGCAACAATGGGTATTGAAGAGTAATTTGTGTTTCCATTACGCAGTTGGATTGAACCTATATTCGATGTCCATTAGTTTAAGCTCATAGATTTTAGAGATGGTGTAAAGTTACGTTACACGATAGTGTTAGTTATTAACTGACTTCCAAAAAGGAGGAGGTTCTCAATTCGTTGTAATTTTTTATGTATGTTCACCGATTACTCGAAGCCGCCTGAACCGATTTGGAAAATTCTTTTTTGTTTCGAAAGTATACTTCTCAGGTAGTCCCATTTAAATTTTATCAAAATCGTTCGAGCGGTTTTTAAAAAAAATCAACAATACATTTTTTTTTTAAATAAATTGCTTAATCGAATACGTTATTAAAAAACTTTCTTCTTACAAATTACCTGCTTATTACGTCTACACTAAAAATGGAGAAATAAGAACTTTAAAAAAAAACAACTGACTTCCAGGCACTAAAATGTAAAAAATAACTAAACGGAGGTTTTCATTTAGAATAGATACCTAATCAGATATTTTCGAAGTCGGTGCCAGCCGACAATATTTTAAGATATAAATATCTAATAGGTAAATATGATTAAGTATAAACTCTAATTATAGTTAAAATATTATACATCAATTGTGTGATGTATTTTACGTATCGAAATATGTATATTAGATTTGTTTTGCATCGGCTGGGACCGACTTCGACAATATCTGATTAGGTATCTATTCTAAAGGAAAACCCCATTTAGTTATTTTTTACATTTTAGTGCCTGGATGTCGGTTTTTTTTAATTTTTATGATTTTACGATTTATTTTTATAAATGATGTTCGAAAATTTATCATGAGTTCAAATGAATTTTTCATATTTTGTTATTCATAATTTTACTAGTGACTAACTCTCGCTCCGCTCGGGTTCGTCCTTAGTTACGTTTTTGCGTTTAGTATAGATTTCTAAAAAATGAGATATTTTCCCGCAGTAAAAAGTATCCTATATGTTGAATCGAATAACCAGCTTTTATCATACCAAATTTCATCAAAATTTGTGTAGTGCTTTCTCGTAGCAGGCAAACAAACAGACAGACAAAATTCTAAAAAGTTTAGATTCAGCCTTAGTATCGATAATAATGTCTATTTCAATGAGATTTTCAAAAAAATATTTAATGTAGGTACAGATTCGGCTTAGCCAGAATTTTATTATATGTATAGATATTAATTTGATATTGATTATAATCAATAAATAACTATTTAAAATTTTTAACATTAATAATAAGTACCTGGACGGCGATTTTAGGGAACGATATAAAAATTGCGTTTTTTCAGAAACGGCACCTATAAAGATTTATGTGCTTAAAAACAAAACCTTATATAAATACTAAATTTGATCCAAATCATTATAATTGTAAATAAATCGCTTGTTCGTTCGGACTTAGCACCTTTACTATTTTCATGTGCGAATTTTTTTCAACATGACTTGCGATACGGTAAAGAAAAATATCGAAAAATCCGCTTTTGAAAAAAAGGACAACTGAATTCCGCTAAATTGAACTTGTCAAGCGTGATGGACTACGGCTCAAACTATTCTCCTCCTTACCCCGCTCGAATTGAATGGAAGTCCGTGTACTATAATGAGACTTAGTTAAAATATTATTTTGTAGCATACTTACCTGTGCTCCACCTGTAATAAACCTTATTATAATATATAATTATAGTAACAATAATAGATAATCAGTATTGTAGTATATATAAATGTAAACCAACTATAATAAATCATAAATATTGTATAACTGTTAAAATAGTATTTAATAGTAGCTAAATAACATACATAAATAAACTACATAAATAAATATACATATAAATAATATCATATAATGTAACAATATGTAAAAGTATAGAATAATATATAACTTACTCGTATAATATTGTACTTAAATATAGTAGTAATTATACTAAATATCTTATGATCAAATTAGATGTAAAATAATTAAAACATTTAATAAATTATTAAACTTTATATAGTAGAACTGCATGTCGGAAGGCGGTCGTGGCCGCGTCGTTGCGCATTTTATAAATGTCGCAATAATCCTCAACCGGTACGAGAACAATAGGCATCGGCGACGCAATCATGCGCCGGCCGGCTGACCGCCTCACGCCAGAGTCCACAACAGCTACTCATAGTGAACGCATGTCGCTCTGTATCAGCTCCGTACTTAATTTTGCTATCGTAGTTAATTTAACTTTCACTTTCGTACTTCCATCTTATCATCTGTGTATACTAAACTGCTTGTGCTTACCTATGACTATTTCTTCTGTGAATTTCTTCCGTGCCTTCTGACTGTAACCTGTTTCGCTAAATAAACTGTGTAGTGAACATTTAAAGTGGCGTGATCATTTGTTGCCTAATCATCCGCACATACATCTCACTCACCCCACATTTGGTGACCCGCTATCAACACCTGGAATATCTGGAAGAAAGGTACGGCACATAATATTTTATAATGGCCGAACAAGCCCAACAAACTACGTCGAGTCATAAAACCGAAGATGGCGGAAAGACATTTACACCTCACGACATTTGTCGTGTCGGAGTCCGTATGCCCCCGTTTTGGCCCGAAGAACCTGCCGTGTGGTTTGCTCAGGTCGAAGGCAGCTTCGCCCTATCGAAGATTAGAGATGATGAAACAAAATATTATTACGTCAGCGGCCAATTGGAACATCGATACGCTGCTGAAGTCAAAGATATTCTCGTCAATCCACCGGCCACCGGAAAGTACGAAACATTAAAAACCGAGCTTATTAAGCGACTATCAGCATCTAGAGAGAAAGAAGTCACTCAACTCCTAATGCACGAAGAGCTTGGAGACAGGCGACCGTCTCAATTTCTACGTCACCTGCGTCACTTAGCTGGCAAAAATATCCCGGACGATTTCATCCGAACTATATGGACCAGTCGTCTGCCAACTAGCTTGCAGACAGTCATCGCATCGCAGCCCGAGTCTACATTGGAAGCGCTCGCAGACCTCGCTGACAAAGTGCACGACCTGGTGCCCTCGACGCCTCAGGTTGCATGCGCGGACGCTGCTCCAGTATCACTGCTGGAAAAGCTCACCAAGGAGGTCGCAGAACTCAGCCGACAAGTTAAATCCCTCTCCACGAATGATTCAAGAAGGTCGCGCTCAAGACAGGGAGGCAGTCAGCGCAACAAAAGTCGTACTCGTTCAAAGTCAAGCTACCGTAAGTACCCAAACTGCTTCTACCACAATAAGTATGGCGACAACGCGCGAACCTGTGTCAAGCCTTGCGATTACCAGCAGGGAAAAGCCAACGGCGGTCGTTAATGGCGACAAGCGATTGCCCTAGTTCTTCAGGTCGCCTATTCGTATCGGACCGAAAAACGAAGATACAGTTCCTGGTCGACACTGGTAGCGACCTCTGTGTCTTCCCTCGCACGGCTTCGAAAACCAGACGACCGAGATCTTCTTATGAACTCTTCGCGGCTAATGGTTCGTCGATCACTACCTATGGGTCCACTCAGCTTGAACTTGACCTTGGTCTCCGCCGCGTCTTCTCATGGCATTTCGTCGTGGCTGACGTAAGCAAGGCCATCATAGGTGCTGACTTCTTATCACATTACGGCTTGATCGTCGACTGTCGGAACCGGCGCCTCATCGACAATCACACTTCGTTGTCGACATCTGCAGCGCCAGCACCTTCGACGGACGCCATATCCAAAAACTCTCGTCGGTGAGTCGAAGTACATTGAACTCCTTAGGGACTTCCCAGAGATCACTCGACCACCTGGTACTCATCGGGTTATCAGCCACAACACGGTACACTATATCCGAACTTCGCCCGGTCCACCCGTACACTGTACGCCCAGACGACTAGCTCCAGAGAAGCTCAAAATAGCCAAGCATGAGTTTGATGAGATGCTGAAAGCTGGCACTGCTAGACCATCTGAGAGCCCATGGTCGTCTCCCCTGCACCTGGTTCCAAAGAAGGATGAAGGCTGGCGACCGTGCGGCGATTACCGTGCCTTGAACGACCGCACAATACCAGATAGATACCCCATCCGGCACATTCAGGATTTCACCCAGAATATTTCAGGCTGTAAGGTCTTCTCAAAAATCGATCTCGTCAAGGCCTACAATCAGATCCCAGTCAACCCTGAGGACATACCAAAGACGGCAATTACAACTCCGTTTGGAATGTACGAATTCCCTTATATGACTTTCGGTCTTCGGAACGCGGGACAGACATTCCAAAGATTCGTTGACGAGATGACCAGAGACCTGGAATTTTGTTACTGCTATCTGGACGACTTTCTGATATTCTCGCCAGACCTGGAAAGCCATCACCAGCACCTGAAGCTATTATTCACACGGCTGAAGGAATTTGGAATGGTGATCAACCCTTCAAAATGTGTTTTCGGCAAAGAAGAGGTTACCTTTCTGGGATGCGTGGTATCGGCGGCTGGCATCAAACCTATGGAAAGCAAAGTAGAAGCTATCAAGCAGTTTCCCATTCCGAAGAATGTCAGGGAACTTAGACGCTTTCTGGGAATGATCAATTTCTACCGTCGTTTCCTCAAAGACGCTGCGAAATCACAAGCTTTGCTTCACGATTTGCTTACTGGCACAGTAAAAGGCTCTCACCCTGTGACACTGACCGGCGACACGCTGAAGGCCTTTGAGGACTGCAAGCAAAGTTTATGCGACGCTACATTGCTGGCACATCCAGACATAAACGCGAGGCTGGCGCTGGTTACTGATGCTTCTGACACTACAATCGGCGGTGTCCTTCAGCAACGTGTCGGCGAAGAGTGGCAGCCGCTTGCATTTTTCAGTCGCAAGCTTAATCCAGCTCAGCGTAAATATTCCCCTTATGACCGCGAGCTGCTGGCGATATATGAAGCAATAAAGCACTTCCGTCATTTCGTCGAGGCGCGCCATTTCACGGTTTTCACTGACCACAAACCGATTTGCTTCGCCTTCCACCAACGAAAGGACAAATGCTCGCCACGCCAATTTCGCCACTTGGATTTCATATCCCAATTTACAACGGACCTACAACACATATCTGGCAAGAACAATGTTGTGGCAGATGCCCTCTCAAGAATAGAGGAACTGGTGCAACCCGTTAACCCGGAAAACTTAGCCCAGTCACAGACTACCGACAGTGAGCTAAGACAGATTTTAGAAGACGGCACTTCACTCAAACTGGTCAAGATAGCCATACCTGGAACACGGACGGAGTTATTCTGCGACAACTCTACGCAGACACCTCGCCCGTATGTACCAACTGAGCAGAGAAAGCAAGTTTTTAGTAGCCTACACTCGCTCAGCCATCCAGGAGTTAAAGCTACGGTGAAATTGGTCACAGACCGCTACGTTTGGCCAGGCATAAATAAAGACTGCCGTGAGTGGGCGAAATCATGTCACGCCTGCCAGCTCGCCAAAGTGACACGGCATGTCACACCGTCCTTGGGATCCTTCAAACTTCCTCGTGAAAGATTCCAGCATATTCACATTGACTTGGTGGGCCCACTTCCTCCATCAGATGGTTTTAAATATTGCCTCACCGCAGTCGATCGATATACCAGATGGCCTGAGGCAATACCCATAATCGACATTACAGCCGAGACTGTTGCTAAAGCCTTTGTCAGCAACTGGATCGCCCGATATGGAACCCCAACAGAGATAGTGACAGATCGCGGAAAGCAGTTTGAATCGGCGCTGATGAAACAGCTTGCAGAACTCGCTGGATTCGTTCGGAACAGAACCACCGCATACCATCCTGCAAGTAACGGCATGGTTGAGAGGATGCACAGGCAACTGAAGACGGCAATAAAATGTCACGGAAGTCAGAATTGGACTGAGACTTTACCACTGGTACTACTCGGTATGAGAACTGCTTTCAAACCTGACATTCAAGCTTCACCCGCCGAGCTTCTCTATGGCGAGACACTCAGATTGCCTGGAGAGTTTTTTGAGCCCAGCACACATCAGCTCACTACAGACATGACGGACTTCACAGCGCGTCTGCGCTCTAGGATGAGTTCCCTTCGTCCACAACCTGCATCTCGACACTGCAACAGAGGCACCTTCGTTTTCAAGGACTTACCTTCAGCAACCCATGTTTACGTCAGAGATGACAGCGTAAAGGGACCATTACAACCGGCTTATTCAGGTCCGTACAAAGTTCTACAAAGAGGAGACAGAGTATATAAATTATGCATAAAAGGTAAAGAGCAGACCATTACAATTGAACGCCTAAAACCAGCATACCAACTCACCTCTGATGTCGAACTACCTGAAAGATCGGTAACAGCAGCACCTGAAAGTTCAGAAGAGAGTGTTAAACTTACCTGCGCTAGAACACGATCTGGGAGGAAGGTACAATTCCCTGACTATTATCGCCCATCCTAGGATGGTCTCTGGGGGGGAGAACTGTAGCATACTTACCTGTGCTCCACCTGTAATAAACCTTATTATAATATATAATTATAGTAACAATAATAGATAATCAGTATTGTAGTATATATAAATGTAAACCAACTATAATAAATCATAAATATTGTATAACTGTTAAAATAGTATTTAATAGTAGCTAAATAACATACATAAATAAACTACATAAATAAATATACATATAAATAATATCATATAATGTAACAATATGTAAAAGTATAGAATAATATATAACTTACTCGTATAATATTGTACTTAAATATAGTAGTAATTATACTAAATATCTTATGATCAAATTAGATGTAAAATAATTAAAACATTTAATAAATTATTAAACTTTATATAGTAGAACTGCATGTCGGAAGGCGGTCGTGGCCGCGTCGTTGCGCATTTTATAAATGTCGCAATAATCCTCAACCGGTACGAGAACAATAGGCATCGGCGACGCAATCATGCGCCGGCCGGCTGACCGCCTCACGCCAGAGTCCACAACAGCTACTCATAGTGAACGCATGTCGCTCTGTATCAGCTCCGTACTTAATTTTGCTATCGTAGTTAATTTAACTTTCACTTTCGTACTTCCATCTTATCATCTGTGTATACTAAACTGCTTGTGCTTACCTATGACTATTTCTTCTGTGAATTTCTTCCGTGCCTTCTGACTGTAACCTGTTTCGCTAAATAAACTGTGTAGTGAACATTTAAAGTGGCGTGATCATTTGTTGCCTAATCATCCGCACATACATCTCACTCACCCCACAATTTCTTTTTTTAAAGCGATTAAAAATATCTATATAAAAGTAGTATTATAAAGATACTAAAAAAAATGAAGAGAAATTAAAAATCTAATAAAAGTCTTTACTGTACAAGTATTGTACAGGTTTTAATTTAACGTAACCACTAGTTATGAATACGAATTGAGGTCATAACGTTCACAGTATGATATTTAGTGCCAAAAAAGAAAATTACAAAATTTGAATAGACGATGCTGTAGTTGTAATCATCACACTAACTGCCTTGGTGGTTAGTGGCTAGCGTGTACGGCTACAGATCTGGAGATCTTAGGATCGAATCCCGCGTCGGGCCAAGTTTAGTTATTGATTTTTTTTCTTAAAAAAGTTTTAGTAACATTCCGGAGTTGGGAAGTTTTCAGTGATTCACCCCCGTAACTTGTAGAGCACGTAAATCCGTCGTTCCTGCGCCTGATCTCTCAATGGTTGTGCCAAAATTTAATCATTGTCACAGGTGCCTTTCATTGACGGCAGTTTTTAAAGGCAGTTCTGCTGAGAAGAGCCAGCGAGAAATAAGAGAATATCTCTTTTAAAAATATTCTCTGTTTACTAAACTAGAAATCAAAATCTTCGTACTAAAGAATTAGTCAAATACATTTACTTATATCTGCAATTTATTCCGTGATGGAATAAAAAATTCGGAGAGTTCAGAACAATGTTTACTACTGCCGTTATAATACTGTAATCTTTAAATTTTGTTTTTCTTCCGTAGAAATTATATTTTTCCAAGAAACATATCGTTCTAAAGCTGGTTTACGTACGTAAATTAAGAATATATTTGATAAAGTGATAATATAAAACACGAAGTGACTATTTGTTCTATAATCGAATGAAAAAAAATTGTTCACCCGATATTATTTGCAACCGAACTAAAAATTGAATTTTTTTAGAACCCAACCTAGCGATTTTTAAAGGTTTTTACATCCAAGATTTTTGTATAAAAAAAAGCGCCATAACCTATGGAGCAAATTTTTTTTTAAAGGAATGTTCTGGATCTTAAGAAAACAAGATAATTATTTTTACTATAGCCTGCTTTTTAAGAGTATCAATAGTTAAAATATTAAGTGATATATATGAATGGAGTTAAATATAAAAATTAGTAACCTGTAGAAATCATTTTTAGCTCAGTAGGTTATAACGCTTTTTACTTATTAAAATATTTTAGACCTAAAGATCTTTAAAACTAGCTAGGTTGGAATCTAAATAAAAATAATTTAAAGATCAGTAGATATTTATGTTATAAATTATGAAATGAAAATCTAATATAGCATCAACTATTCCATTACGGGACGAGTTGTTTTCCGTTCATTGAAATCCATACTATTGACCTGAAAGGGAAGACGTCATCGCTAACAGTACTCAACTTACATTCAATTATTGCATCATTTGTAACAAAGTATGTTAGTTCATGTTACTTGCAAAAGCGATTTTTATTATAATATTGCTCTTTCGCTGTGATTCTATTTAACTTTTAAGAATTAAAATAATACTTTCTTAGATTTACGCGAATATTTGACATTTTAAAGGATTATTTCATTATTCTCGGATTATTTCGCGGATTTATTTTGATTTTTGTTTCCCGACGTTCCGAATGCTTTACAACAATCATGGTCACGGGAGAGACTGAGAGACTTCTAAGAATCAAAATTATTATTCATTAATTGATCTGGTACGATTTTTACAATCTAAGTATTTTGGGTAAATAACTGCCTCGGTGGTCTTGTGGCCAGCATTGCTTGGCTGCCGATCAGAGGCCTTGGAATCGAGTCCCGCGTCGGCTCAAGTATAGCTATGGAGTATTTTTGTCTCGCCTCTCTCACCGCCGTATCATGAGTAGAGAATAAAAAAGCAACATGCTAAGAATAAATTTTTGGATTTGCATTTAAGGAAATCAGGCTTCAATTCTATATGATACTTTTTTATTGGACAATTTAAAGTTACGTATAACAACTAGCGATATTATAACAGGATTATGATTATCAATTGATTTTTGTGACATAAGACAGATTAACGTAATTTAGGACAGTTTTCATAATATTAAATAATATAATACATATATTGCAAAAACTCTTTTTAATTTACAAAATACAGTCAAAAGAACAAAAATATACTATTCCTATTTTGTATATAAGAAAATAAAGGACATTCGTTTACTTTAACAATGAGATGTAAATTAGGTATTTTATAGGATATTTGATGTGCTGTCGGTTGGAATTTTATGGCCAAAGACATCAATTTTAAAGGCTAATTGAAAATAACGTTTAAATTTTTATCTATTATACTACAAAAGAATTTTTATTAAAAATAATACTAGTTTTCAACCGCAGCACAGCTCGCGTAGTACTTACGTGGAAAAAAACTCGATGTTAAACGGAGATACGAGTATGTAATGTAGCTTTCTATGAGTCAAAGAATTTTACCTATTTCGTATTATCGTTTAATAACTTGTCAGTTATTTAAGGCGTACTTTAGCGTGAGTAGTTTACCTACTAATTTATTTTATTTATTTATTTGTTCGTTTGTTTTTTTATTTATTTATGTACCACAAAAAATTACATATAAAAAACAGATACTTTGTGTACAAAGGTTGACTTATTTCTTTAAGAGATCTCTACCAGAAACCCTCGAGCGTGAGAAAAAATAATAATAATGGGATACGGTGCATGTACAAACTGCAAACGTCAACTATTATTTAAATATAAAAATATACAAACAAACATACATTTATATAGATACATACATACAGGTAATTTTTTATATTAATTTTTATACAAAACACTAGGTTAGAATATTTTAAGAAAGCAGTATTCCAGAAGCAAAATATGAGGTATCTTAGATATCCGAAAGGACCCAACGAGTTTTTCAAGCACCTCTAAAGTCTGCTAACTATTTTTATGGCTTATTCTCTATTAAAGGGGAGTCCAGTATTGGGACGTTAAAAGTAATTAATTATTATTTACTAGCGGTACACTTTCACTTCGCTCGGGTTCGCCTCTAGAAAAACAAAAACAAAAGTAATTAATTATTATTTACTAGCGGTACACTTTCGCTTCGCTCAGGTTTGACTCTAGAAAAACAAAAATTTTATCCCACGGGAAACGTACATTTTCCGGGGTAAAAGTAGTCTATGTTCTATTCCAAACTATAATCTATCTATGTATCAAATTGGATCCAGATCCGTTCCACCGTTCTGACGAGATTGAGTAACAAACATCTAAACTTTCACATTAATTAAATATTAGTAAGATTAATCAAAATTATTTTTAACCTACAAATGATACCTTTAGAGCACAATGTAATTCAGTTTTTTCGCGCAAGATTTGTAGGTAAAGTTTAATTATATTACCAACTTAAATTAAGATCTCAATACCTTCCCGCTCCGTATATAACCAAAGTCCTAAAACAGCGGGCCAATCAAGCGATTCATCTCGACCGCGTTTAGATTGGCCGTGGGAACGACGTTAAAATTGACTCCCTAGATCCAAGCAATTCCTTATTATAAAGTCAAATGTTATGAAGAATATGATTCGATTTTCATTTCATAAGGTGAAATACCTATATTTTCTACGAACAAGTGCAAATTAGATGGTTTTAGAATGTGTAAGTAGTTAAAGTAGCAAACTAGCTTTATTGTGCGGATTTGCCTGCATGCCCCAGTTTTTTAAGGAGCACGGAGTACATTGATGTTTTTATTTTTTAATCTTAATTAATTCATAACTAATTTTGATACTTTAAAAAGTACTAAAAAGTAAATTATAAAAGATTCATTTATTTCCATCTAACTGTACTCAAGAGATAGCTATAGATAAAAAGTATAAAAACTGTTAATGTAAGCTACATTAACTTGCATCTCATATTTACAAAGCTGAATAATAAAATTAGAAAATATGTATTTAACTAGCATTGCCCGCGGCTCCGCCCGCGTTCAGATCACCAAAAACCAAATTCTTAGGTTTTACATATTAGTATACTCTTACAATGCAGTTTTTGTATTTTTTCTCAGAAATGAGACATTTCCCGCGGTAAAAAGTGTCCTATATGTTGACCCGGATAACCAGCTATCACCATATCAAATTTCATCAAAATCCCTCCAGTGGTTTTCTGTGATGCGGTAACAGGCAGACAGACAGACAGACAAAAATTCTAAAAACTGTAGATTCTGCCATATATAGGCGATAAAAATGTTTATTTCAATAAAATTTTCCAAAAAATATTTAATGTACAGATTCGGCTTCGTTACAATTTTATTATATGTATTGATATAAAGTTAAACTCTAAATGTTATTTACATTGTACTCGTGACTGTATTCGCATAATAATTGATAAAAAAATTCTACGTAACTCTTTAGCTTTCTGTTAATGAATGAATTTTTAGAATTCTTTCAATACTTACTAAACAATTTCTAATCCATGCTTTATTATTTTATTTATTTTGAGGAGTTATTCTGCTCATCATGTCAAAAATTCTTATCAGATGTTCATCAATTTTTTATGACACAAACTTAAAATACCTTTCAAATAAAAAAAAAACCATCGAAATTGGATCTCATAATCCGGAGATATCCAGTAACCCCCTTTTTGCCCTTTTTTTAAAGAAAATATCCCTCCAATCAAATATCACTGACGACAAAAAAATCTATAAAGTTGAAAAATATCAAGTTAAAACGACCGTAGAGGAGTACCAACAAACTGACAAAGGAAAGCAAATTATGCCAAAAATCTCGATCAATTATTAATGCGAAAGTAACTCTGTCTGTATATCTGTTACGTTTTCACGCCTAAACTGCGTAACCAATCTTGATGGTTTTTTTTTTCACGAAAGTCAAACCTGGAGGGCTGAAATAGGGTTATACCCCATACAAATTATGGGGAACCGACTACCTAAAGTACACTCACGATAAATATATTTTTATTGTTCATTTCACAATTCAATTCAAAATTCGTTCATTTAAGTAATTTTAATACTTAAAAAAAGTCAAAATTATAATATTATTTTAGTGTAATGCTCATGATTGTGGGTGAAGACTGTTTGTTTGTATTAATTTGTACGAACAAGTCTTTTTATAAGTGCCGACTGTACTGGAAGTCACATGTTTGTTATTCGCGCGGGACAATTGTTTTTATTAACCGTCCAGAACTACTATAGAGCATTATTGCGTCATTGGGAACCGCTACGCAACTCGTAACGTAATGAACTTTGTAATTAGTTATAATTTAACTTATTACCGACTTCCGAAAATGAGTAGAAATGCTCAGCCGGTATTTTATAGGCATTACACATATAATTCTGAGAAATAAATATTTACATTAAAGGAGAATCGAACTCACTCCTTATTTGGTAGTTACTAATAAATTAAGACCAAAGTTTTAGATCAAATTAGGTTATGTTTTAATCTCTATATAAAGTATAATATAATCAACTCATACCTCACCAGTAACAACGTTACGCTAATCGCATAATCAAGGCGTACTCTATTAAACTTGACTTGATGGAAACGCGTCAATATTATTAAGTTGGTTTTCAGCGTATATTTTGATTAATTTATAACAACCCACCTAAATACGTGTTATAGTGGAGTGAAATATGTGTGAATAGAACTGCCAACTATAGAAGAGATCGCAGGTTCGAAAAGCATTAATAAAACTTACTCTGTTTTTAAGTTTACGCCAGTATACTGTATTTCTACACCTACAGTAATTGAGTTGTGGTTTCCAATATAAATTAACTGGACCGAAGCTGATATCTATATAATTAATACATTTTTTTTAGAATGGGAATCGAATAGACGATCTCTGTAGTAGTAATAAGATAAGCTTCAATACTATTTTTTAATTAATCATAATGGGTTCTAGCAGTAGTATGCCCATGAAAACGAATTCGCTTGAAAATCAAGTGAAGCGGGTTCAAACCCACACTTCTGTAATATTTAAGTTCGAATTTCTAAAATAAGAAAAGCATAAGAGGAAATCTGGCTGCCTTAAAGAACCCACAGCATGTCATTAGGGGTAGGTACTTATCAGGTGGGCACATTAAGCACTTTCACTTATAATAATATATGTATATATTATAATGTATATCTTTAAAAAACAGAAATTTTATGCAATTCGGTGTTGGTACCAAAGTATTCAAGAAGTTATGTATTGTATTCAGCCCTTTTTAACGTCCCACTGCTGGGCCTCCCTTCAGTACGAGGGGGATTAGGCCATAGTCCACCACGCTGGCCAACTGCGGGTTGGCGGATTGCATATGCCTTTCGAAAACTTCAAGAATGCTAAGAAAGATTTGTGTAGGATTTAGAGCATTACGAAACAAACTAACCAATCAGACTCGTAAGAGTTAAGTATGAAAACAACTCTTTATGTTCAAATGTATAATATTAATCTGGATATGGATAAGTAAAATATGAGATATTCTAAAATACAAAAAAGAAAATGTACGAATATTTTACCTTACTTGATGGAAAATGTAACATATTGGATGAAAGTGTTATTACAATGTTACAGATGTGTAGTGTTGAAATGAAGTAGACATAAAATAGTCATTTTTGTAATAATGATATTTGTATACAATAGGTTAGGTTCAGGTTTAATGTTTTAAATAAAGAAAATTATAATGGGAAATAAATTTTATACCCACAACTAAGTGACGACACGTTTGGTTCAGTTTGTAGTGACCCCACATGCTGTGCTAGAGTTAGCGGGTTAGAGTCCCGCTGGGGGCATATATTTGTGTAATGAGCACGAATGTTTGTACTCCAGTCATGGGTGTTTATATTTATAATATGTATATATTTAAAGTTATATATCAACTATCTGGTATACATAACACAAGCCTCGTAGCTTACCATGGAACTAGATAGTGATGTGTGTTAGTATCTCAACATATTTATATTTAATTTTATGATTAATTCACTTTAAAAGCTGTAGTCAAAACATTAAACAAAAGTAGTATAGAAAGGAAAAAATAATCTAATTAGAAATTAATTAACTACTTCTGAATAATTTATACCTAAACTTGTGAGGTCAAAAATCAAATAAGGTATTACTTTTGACAGTTCATTTAATAATATATTAAGATCTCACTTTAAATTATTAATCAAGTAGCTGGCTTATATGGTTTTATGTAATAAGTTTCCGAGCTCGAATCCCGAATAGGCAAAAATTAAAATCGAGAGTGCATTTGTGCTTACATCTATATAGTGTATTTTAATAATTCCTGTGTAAAAGGGAGTTTTTTGTCTATTCTTAGTGACATTGACGGATGTGCCTGAAGCGATCAGTTAGATATTTTTAAAGTTATTATTAACATAAAGACGCAAAGAAATAATCTTCAATAAACTGAAAAAAAATACTTATATCATTACAACTTGGCTGCAAAAATGGTTTCAATTGAAACTTAAGAGCTTGTTCTTCTGTTTACCAGATTATTGTTTCAAATTGATAGGATTAATGACTGAAGCATTCAACATTTTAATTATTGTGGTATTTAGACGCTATATCGTCTTACATTCGTTAATTTTCATATCTCCGAATGCGTTGAATTAAAACAAATTGTCTTGATAATAATAATAATTGTTAACTGTCATGTCATGTTGACGAGCTCGTGATAAAATGTAGATTATTTTTAATCAAGTATACATACATATTATGCTTAAAAGATATTGTTATGATGTAAGCTGAATAATGATATCTACACAAATAAATAAAATTAAAGTGTCTGTATGTAACGTTGAAATAACAGATTTTTACTAAATGCATATGAAAGTATATATGGTACTCATAAGAAAAAAGAATTTAAAATTTTTGAATGTCTGTTTGTTTGTTCCAGCTAATCCCCGAACCGGCTGGGCCAATTTTGACGGGACTTTCACTGGCTTGATGATGAGAGCTTATGTTATAAGGAGAAGCTTAGACTACTTTTCTTTAAAAAAAATAATCAGGGTTCCGCGCAAAAAACTCATGAAATTGTGAACAAAATCGTACCTAGGGACGCACCGCACCCGAGCGAAGTGAGAGTGAGTCGCTAGTTTTAACTAAAACAATAAACTAACTACAAAATTACTAAAAATGTACAAATTTTGACACTAGAAAGTAGAATTTATTTTTAAAATTAATATAGTGTCAGTTTTGAGGTCTAAATTATTACAATAATCATGAAAGTCAATTAATGCGTAAAGATGAAAAAAATTAAATCCACGAAAAAATCCCAAAAGATAGTTTTATTTAAAATGTCAAATATTTGCGTAAATCTAAGAAAATATTATAAAACTTCAAAATTCAAAATATTTTATTCAGCATTAAATTATTACAGTTTTTTACTGAACGTCATGAGTCTACTATATATGTATATAGAAGAAAACAAAAATAAACAACCGAACTGAGCTACTATTTTATACTATTGCCATCGATTTTCGATCTCGGTCAATTACTCATCAATAAATGGAACAACAAACAATATTTTCAATTGTATTTTAACATATACATATGTTTCGTATCAATAAGTATTGAGAAATGCGCTTGACACCATAAGCCATGGGATCAATTATTATCGGTATTTATTTGTTATTTGCTACGACAATTTGACGACACGTTTGACTCAGTTTGTAGTGACCCTACTTGCTGTGCCAGCGGTCGTGAGTTCGAGTCCCACTGCATTATATATGTGTAATGTATGTACTATCTAGTATCCATAACTCAGCCTTGTAGTGTGCCATGGAACTAGATAATGCTGTGTTAACATCCCGACATAAAATGAAATAAGTTTATTGTAGTTGTATACTTTTGCCATTCAACTGAAGCCATTTTTGTTTTTGCTTCTCATTAATACTACTATACTGAATGTCTTAAAAGATATATAAAGATCTGGTAACTTAAAATTTGACTTACGCACTGAGGGTTCCGTAGCATGAAACATAATTTATATTATGTTTTAGCATAGATAATTTGTTAAATTTAAATAAAAATGAAATATTTAGCGATGTACGATATTCATTTTAACAAATGCAAAAATAAATTGTATTTCTATGAAATAGTTATTTTTACTCTGTGTATTTTATTAACATTTATATGAAAAAAAAAGAATGTTATTAAACTTGCATTTTTCGACTGATCTACTTTAAAATAATTTTCGTTCAAATTATTTTGAAAGCTCCTATTTAAAAAAAATATGCCCCATCCATACCTACTTCAAAAATTACAGAACTTGCATTTTGTCTACGGAACCATAAAATACGTTGTTAAATAAAAAAAAGAACAAGGACTTATAAGAAAAAATCTAGTGTATTTGTAAATCCATATCAATTTATTATATTATGAGTACACATTAAATGTAAATGTTTGCTTACCTCTTATATCATGATCTTTATCTCCGCCATATCTCACGAAAATAAAGTATAAAACCATGAGAATAAGCTGAAAAATCAGCAGCGGTATATATTTCATTCTGGTGAACTTCAACATGTTTGCTTCTGAAACCTGTAAACAAAAATATAGTGGTATTTTGAAAGAAAAAATTAAATTTTTCGGTAAATTATGGCTGAGTCTCAATAAAAAAAATTCTAGGCACAATAATGGCAGGGAATTTTGTTTTATATCTTTTAATATACATACAACATATTCCTGACGTTTCGAATGTGTAATAAGAATATATAGTTTTATTATTAAAAATATATGTTACATATATTTTTAATAATAAACTATATATTCTTATTACACATTCGAAACGACAGGAACGAAAAATCAAAATAAGTCCGCGAAAAAATCCGAAAACATAGTTTTTTTTTAAATGTTAAATATTCGCTTAAATCTAAGAAAGTATTATTCAAAATTAAAATTCACGCTATACTCGCTTTTGTAGAAATAACAGAAGTTAAGCACCTATTGGTATATTTAAATGTCCGTTTTAGTTTTTCCATTATGTAGACTCCAAGAAAATATGACATGATAAACCAACACACATACGGCATCCAATAAAATGCTTAAATATGAGTATAATTAAAAATATATGATCACTTCACATTTATGATTACATTAATACAACGCTTCAGCTATCTTCATTCCAAATTCACTCAAATCTATATTATAAAGAGGTAAAGTTTGTAAGTTTGTGAGTTTGTTAGTAGATAGTAATATCTAGAACTACTGAACCGATTTAGATAAAAATTGGTAAGAACATAGTTTGAGACCCTGGGAATGACTTAAGATCGCGAGGTTTTGAGCTTTATCCCGGTAATCATCCCATAAAGGGATGAAAATGGGGATGAAAATTTGTATGGAGAATTAACCTAAGGACGAACCCGACCGAAGCGAGGATGAGCCGCTAGTAAATCATAAAGAAGTAGAAAACACTCAAAAACTTTCGCATTTATAACTTTATCGTTACTATCAAAAACTTCAAATAAAGTCAACAATATAACACTCCCTTTACATTTTGATACAAACTCAATCAACAGATTCGATTGACATCCAGCTTATTCGTCTTTTTTCTCCAAAAAATATCGAGTATTGCCATTCGAATACTTATAATGAATAGTATTTTAATTAAACTACAATATTTGAATATATATTTCTTCATTTTTTGAGAAAACAGGCAGTGGTAGCCCAGTGGTAACGTGGTCGCTTAGGAATCCGAGTGATACCTCTAATATTTTCATGTGCGAATCATTTACAACATGATTACCACTAATCTTGCGGTGAAGGAAAACATCGTGAGGAAACCTGCATGTCTGAGAGAGCCTAGCAAGTTTTAGAAAGACGTGTGAAGTCCGCCAACCCGCACTTGCTATCAGGCCATAGTCCACCAGTGTGGTGGACTATGGTCTGATCCCTCTTGCTTTAAAGAGAGGCCCGTGCCCAGCAGTGGGATGTTAAAAAAAGGTTTTCAGTAATGATTATGATCAAATTTTGACCACTGGGCGGACACTAGTTATATTTAAAGCGTGTCTTCATTATAAAGAATATGCGTGATATTTTTTTTTTAATACAATAGCTAGTATTGTTGTATAATCGTAAAAAAATATCCAGCTCCAAAAACCTAAAATTCAGTACATTTTTTTTAAATATCATACCAATATGGATACTTTAAACACCCGCCATTTCGCGCACTTGGCGTGACGCCACAGTGCGATATACTCAGAAAAATGACGACTCAATTTCTAGCGACAAAATTGCTCATATTCGGTCTGACCAATGGCGTTCCTTTCAACTACTTTGAATTTTGCACCTATTTTTGCATTTCTTAATAATTATTTTCTTAATCAGAAAGGAATTACATAAAAATATTAATATTGGCTTAATTCAAGCAATAAATATTAAAAAAACATTTTTTACTTTTATTTAAATCACATCTTAGCTTAACAAAAACCGGCGTATATCCACACTTCCGTACTAATATTATAAATGTGAACGTGTGTTTGTTTGTTTGTCTTTCTTTCACGCCGCTTGGCGGATTGGCGTGATTTTTGTATGGAGGTAGATAGAGAGTTCGAGAGTGACATAGGCTACTTTTTACCGCGGGAGATTATCTATCCCACGGGAAAACACTTTATAATACAATCCAAAAAAATATTTATGATCAGAATTACTTGAAACTTAATATAAATACTCTTCAACACAATTAATTAAATACGTGTTTTAGTATTTTTCGAAATTCATCTCATAAGTGGGTAAAATAGCGCATGAAAGTTTGTATGAACCCTACCATTTTAGAGTTTTTTTTTATAGTTTTAGCACAAGCGAAGCCGCGGTTTGTGCTAGTAATATATAATTTCGTTAATTACGATTCAATGGCAAGGTATGGCTCAGAGGGAAGTGCGTACAAAAAATTAAGTTCTGACAGTCGCCTATTTATCACAAGACTCAGTGACACGACCCGAGCCGCTAATTAGGTGAGAAATTTCCTTTAATCAATTCTATTCGACAAATGAAAATCTCGACTATGAAGTAAGTTGGGAATGATCTATGAATTCCTGTTTAATATTTTAATCCTACTAAATCATACTAATATTATAAATATGAAAATTTGTCAGGATGAATGTTTGTTACTCTTTCACGCCAGAACGGTTGAACGATTCTGGATGAAATTTAGCACTAAGATAGATTATAGTCTGGAACAGCACAAAGGTTACTTTTTTACTGGGAATTCCCGTTGAGATTCCCGTGGGATAGATTTGTTTTTATCTAGGAACGAACCCCAATAGAAGCGAGAGAGAGTCGCTAGTCGCTAGAAATAAAGATTTTACTGGATAATTGGACGATAATTCTGATGATTTATAAAAATCGATATTGCACATTAATTAAATAATACAAAATACCCTAGTTTTTATTTTTGGCTGTGCAATAAAGTCCAATAATGTTATACTGATATCAATACAATGCAGCACAGTGAGCAAAAATTGCTAATAAATATATAACATTTTAAATATATTTGCATCTTCATGTTTATTAGCTCGCAAAACATGTAGGCAATATTTTACTGAACCTTCTCTATATTTTTCTACATATCAATTTGGAAAGTAGATTCAAAGATAAAGTTGCAATTTCCTATATTATGAGGTCTTTCCCTTATTAGAGTTTATGTTTGCGAGTGAAATGAAAATACTTACACGTTCAAAGTTGGTACCAAGCAAAAAATGATAATAACGTTCTAAAGTAATATGTAAAGTAACACTATGTTTTAACTAAAGAATTCTGCTTGGGGATTTTGTAAGTAAGAATTCTGTATAGAAATGAGCAAAAAATTTGGAATTTCGCAAACAAAAGCATGACAGAATACAAGATTTCTAGATGCCTTCAGCTAAGCTGTCTGGAGATTTATTGTTTGTGAAATTTTAAACAGTAAATTTTTGTTTGAAACAAAGATGTTTGGTAAAAAGCGGTATTTACCTTTGAATATATAAAAATAAAGAAGTCTCGTCTGATATTTTGCTTAAATACGGGATTTTTTTTTGTAAAATAACGTCTAACTGTTGCTTTTTTCTACAGGTTTAGTACAGTACAGTATTTTTAACAGCTTAAGGTTGCTTAAACTCCATACATATTATCGTATTTAAATTATACATTTATATATATAATAAAGTTCTAACTGAGTCGAATCTGTGCATTAAATATTTTTTTAAGAAAATCTTATTGTAATAGACATTATTATCGATACATAGGCCGAATCCATAGTTTTTAGATTTTTTGTCTGTCTAGGAACGCATCACGAGAAAATCACTAGATAGATTTTGATGAAATTTAGTATGATGATAGCTGATTATCTAAGTTAACATATAGGATGCTTTTTACTGCGGGAAAATAATTTATCTCTGAGAAATCTATACTGAACGTTAAATCGTAACTAGAGACATTATAGATGGAGGTATTATAAAATGTATGATATTTAATTTTTAGGTTATAGCATTTATAGGGCAAACACGTTTCCTATGTTTTATTTATTTTAAACAGGAAAATATTCACACTATCACAGTCAAACAATCCGAACAGTATTTTTCTGCCCTACAAAAAAAAATAACATGAAAGCAAAACAGCAAAAATTAAAAAAAAAAACAAGTAGCACTAACTATGCTTATTAGGTTATTTTTAACTAAACTTTGCATCGTGAAAAGTCGGCAAATCCTTTGAAAATTGGTTAACCTTAGTTATTAATTCACCGATCGTCGATTTAAACTGACTCTAGTTCTAAATTGAGATTGGTCGGTCATTACGCAATTTACTGCACGCGGACATGAAAATTTTATATTTGGTGTATGATTACTGTTATGCGAATATTTCAAGTTGTTTATTTTTTTACCAACTTCCAAAAAGGAAGAGGTTGTTTGTTTAGCTAATATGAAATGAAAAAAACTTTATTCAATTAGACTTGTTACAAGCACTTTTGAATCGTCAATTTTATTTAAGTTTCAGTGTAGTCAGCCCGTGTGGAAGCTACCACCGCCTCAAAAATCAGTTATGCTGAGAAGAGTCGACGAAAAACTCAACAGTTGCTCTTTTAAATATTGAAGTTACATTTATTTATTTTATTAACATAACAATATAGTTAGAGTCAATATTACTCAATTCCACACATTTCCATTAACAAAAAACCCTTGAACAGAGTTATATGCGTATACTCAGATCCATGAATGGCTTATTTACCTTTTGGAGTCAAAATCTGGACATAACAAGCTTATTTCTACTCCTAGTGTTTATTGTGTATCTATCACAGTTTTTGACAATTTACTGTATGTATGTACGTACACTGAATTATCCGAGGTCTCTGGCCAAGGATTTGCATGATCCTTGTTTAAATAAAACGTTTTTCGGCAGTAGATCGTCTCGCCCGTGACCATGATTGATGTAAAGCATTCGAAACGTCAGAAACCAAAAACCAAAATAAATCCGCGAAAAAAATCTAAAACACAGTTTCATTTAATATTAATTAATTTTTTATACTTCATATTTATATTGCTTTTACATATATTTTCATGAAAGCTATTAAAAATAAATGGAAATACGCAACTTAAATAAAGCAATGTAAATAAATACTGGTAATAGTGTTTTTATATAAATAAAAAATCATCGCTACGACGTAAAAATAATTGTTCAATATCTGTACTACTATCTACCTATACTAATATTATAAAGAGGTAAAGTTTGTGAGATTGTGACGTTGTAGGGGGTAATCTCTGGATCTACTGAACCGATTTAGTTGATATTTGGTAAGAAGATAGTTTGAGATCCTGGAAAGGACATAGGATACTATTACCCCGAAAATCATCCCTTAATGGGGTGAAAATATGGATGAAAGTTTGTATCGGGAAGCAAGCTAGGGACGAACCCGAGCGAAGCGAGGGTGTGTCGCTAGTATATTATAAAGATGAACGATTTTTTATTTGTTTGTTTGCTTGTACCGTATAAGTTCCATAATAAAACTGTAGAGGTCGAATGTATGTACATTGAAAAAAAAAGTAAAAACCTAGTCAAGGGGATGTAAGAAGAGAAAGAGAAGAAATCCAGTTTTTTTTCTTTTTTTTTGTTTCTCTGTCCGTTTGTCTGTTTGTCTATTTGTACAGGCTAATCTCCAAAACTGTTGGACCGATTTAAATGAAATTTTTCATGGTGGTATCTTATATACCTGGTCAACATTTTAGATACTTTCTATTTCGGAAAATTAAAGAGTTCCCGTGGAATAGTTAAAAAAAACTATTGTAACTTATACAGCTTATTACATAAAAATTACTGATTTGATTTTAATGAAACTTTACCATAATATAGTTCCTACATCAAAATAACAAATAGGCTACTTTTAACCCGGAAAAAAGCACGGTTCCCGTGGGATAGATTTTGTTTGCCTAGAACGAGGATGAGCCGCTAGTTAATGATATTATAAACAATTAACAAAGTAAATAAATAATTAAGTAGTCGTTGGTGACCGTGGTCGTAGACGCGGTCACTTTGTAAGTGTATGGGGTAAGGGCTTATATGGAATAAGGGTGGCTGTGGTTCCCTAGTTAAATATAAACAGACGGACCATAAATCTACTATGGCAGAGTTGAATTAATTTTTTTCTTCTTGAATACTACTGAATAAGATGAAATGGAGCTACACTTTAAACTATGAAGGATGACGTAGTGTAATTAACTTTTATTTTGATTATATCTTTTTTAAATGATGTTTATTGAAATTTTCATTATTATGATTACTATTGAAATTAAATTAAAAGCAAGTTTATTAGATTTTTTAAATTAGATTATTTTTTTATGTTATAGTATATATTTTATCAACATAATATAATATACGGCACGGAGCCTACGCTACAATTTGGAATGCTAAACGAATTATGATGAAACTCTAAATGTTATGTTTTGTTTAAATTTAAGTAATATCTCTCAAAAACTAAGTAAATAAGCTAAGTAAATAAAAACTAAGTAAGCTACATTTTATGAGCAAATCCACAAATATTTGCATAAAAATGTTATCTTAATTTCTATGCAATTTGAGATACAAATCACATAAACACAATGAACAATGGGATTCTTTAGATTGCTTTACAGTTTTTGATAAGTGATTTGTGGCTGCAAAGAACAAAGAATTTGTCATGACCAAGTACACTTGGGCCATTCAGATATATCCCAATCCCAGTCTAGTCCTACCACGCGTATAATCTATGATTTATTACACATTAATAGTTTAACAAATAGAGGGGTCTTTAAAATAATTTAAGCATGTTAATATATTTTTGTACTGTACATATTATTTTAAAGTGTAATAGGCATTTTCATAGCAAATTTGTTTTCCTTATATGATTATTTTTTCCAAAATTTTTTTTTTACATAAAAGTAAAATATTAACAGTACCAAAACTAATATTTTGTCTAAATAACAATAAATATAGTTTTTTTTTGTATAAATCCTGAGTCGAATTTGTAAATTAAATATTTTTTGGAAAATCTTATTGAAATAGTCATTATTATCGATACAGAGGGCGAATCTATAGTTTTTAGAATTTTTGTCTATCTTTCTATCTGTCTGTCTGTCTGGGAACACATCACGAGAAAACCACTGGACAGATTTGAATGAAATTTGGTGTGACGTTAGATAGTTATCCAGGTCAACATATTATCAACACATACATAATATGTGTCTTTTTACTGCTGGAAAATATCTCATCTCTGAGAAATCTATACTAACCGTCAAAACGTAGTTGCTTTATATATTTTCAAGTTTAAATAATAGTAACTAATATAAACGCCTGTTACTCTTTCGCGCTAAAACGACTCGACGAGATTTAGTTAAAAAGTACACAAACGGACTATAACATAGAGTAACACCTAGGCTGCTGTTAGTTACATAGGAACAAAATCTAGAATCATTTAGGTACTTAATCTAGCATACACGTCACTTATTACATATTGTATCACATTAAAATTTATATTGAATTATATTTGTTTCATAAGAAAATAGTGTTTTCCCTTTTATAATAAAGGAACATATTTATTTTACTGCAGGAAATAGACTGAATTGATCGGAGGTCTAACGTGCCATTCTCGGTACGCATGTTATTCATCAATCAAAATATTTCTTCATTTTCGATTTTCTACTGCATTCGTTTAAAATTTTTATATTACAAATTGTAGATACATTTTTTAAGAAACTTCAAATTTCAGATTGTTTTAGAAATAGTTATTTTAGCAACAGAGCCTGTTTGAACTATCAATAAAATATACTTGCTGTATTTGTTTATTTACTTTACTGTAAGCATATTTTGAAAAAAAAAACGTAGAAAGACCGACTTCAAATTTATTATAAAAGATTGAATAATTTAAAAGTTTATTTAAAAAAATAGTATTTATCTGATACTTCTACTTATCGTAATAATATTTAAATAATAATAATAATAATGAAAATACCTTATGAGTAGGTAGCCTACGATCCACACTTGTGCGCTAACTGAGAACCGTCAGTCGTCATACTTCGCACGCGTCCATCAAAGCTAATTCGTTTCAGTTGTATGATGTATCAGGCAATTAAAAAAACGTCTAAAAATAGTTTTAATAACAGTTCATATATTAATAGAAACTAAACTATATACAATATAGAATTTATTTAATATGTTGCTAAATAGATTTTAGTAAAACTTTATAAATTTTTTCATAATATTTTTTGATAAAGCCACACTTACATAATGTACTGTATTATTTCCGTATTAATAATATAAATGTGAAACTTTGTGAGTATGTATGGATGTTTGTTAGGTACTCTTTCACGCTAGAACGGCTGAATGGATCTGGATGAAATTTGGCACAGAGATAGATTATAGTCTTTAGTAGCCGGAAAATCCAGAAAATGTACGGTTCCCGTGGGATAGGTCTGTTTTTGTTTCCCCAGAGATGAACCCGAGCGAAGCGAGGGCGAGCCGCTAGTTATGTATAAATTAAAACAAGAATTAGTTAGTACAATTTATTAAATATTTCTAATATTTTTTATTATAAAACACTGAATGTTATGTAATATGTATACTTTTTTTAATCTTTTAAAGAAATCTATCATACATGCTGCACTTTACATATCATTTTTACTATGCAATTAATAATAATTTAACCGAAGAATGTTAATATAAAACAAAATTTAAATTTAATAATAATTTTCAATTTAGAATATGTATACTAAGTTATAATATAACAGCTTTATCAAGAAAAGCTCGTACCATAAAAATACCAATAGAATTACAAATATCTATAAAAAAACTCGAACAGTAGCACACAGTGCAGATCGTGACAGGCCATCAATATCCTATATTTATTGTAACATCGAACGTGCGATGCATTGAGCGATGTTTGAGTGTAACATGTTGAAAGACAGTGCGTATAAAAGTTATTTTTTTTTATTATATTATTTTTATTTAGTGTATTATTACATAAAATATATTTATCTATACTAATATTATAAAGATGTAAAGTTTGTGAGATTGTGAGTTTGTGACGTTGTAGGGGGTAATCTTTGGATCTACAGAACCGATTTAGATGAAATTTGGTAAAAAGATTGTTTGAGACCCTGCGAAGGACATAGGGTACTTTTTATACCGGAAATCATCCCTTAAAGGGGTGAAATTTGGGATAAAAGTTATTTTGGGGAATCAAGCTAGGGACGAGCCCGAGCGAAGCGAGGGTGAGTCGCTAGTGCACAATATTGTTCGTCCAGTGATTCAAATTAAACCATATTTATTATTGAAAATTTGAGGAAAATATTTATATATGAATAGAAATTTACCTACATATCTATATAAAACTGTTTCCAAAATATTTTTATGAATAAAACTAAAGCTCGCCAATAAATTATAGTTATTAAAAAAATTGCTTGACAAACAGAGGAAGCTGAGGACAATTAGGTACTGACCATTTTTGTCTTTGCCTATTTATATATAGATTCTAATTGCTTTGCTTAAGTTTGCACGTATTATACCTTAACTTAGTTATTAGGAACCCTGAAGCTATTAAAAATTTGAAGTATACAAAAATGTAAAGTACACAAATACGTATATTTTGTACTAAATAAAGTATTAGATGATTGCGGAATAATGTGTTTTTAGACATTTTTAAATTGTCTGGTTTGCAAATTAGCTGCAACATAATCGTCCTTGTATGACCCTATACCTAGTGATATATAAGTGCCAAGCAGTTCAATGTGGCCGTCAATTATCTTCTTATTAGAAGGGCCCTTGCATTTGAATTTTTATAACTTAGCTTATAATTTTGTTTTTTTAAGTAAGATTTTATTTTTTGGGACTTGAAAAATATACATTTTAATAAAGAAATAAAATTAAAAAAAAAAACTGATTAAGGAGAGAAGGTACATTTTGAGAACTTACTATGAACCTGTATTTTTCCTGTCGCTGTTTTCCTTCACCGTATAAGCAACTGGTAAGCACGTTGAAAATAATTAGCACATGAAATTATCGTGAAAAAATCTTTTACTCCACCATTAGTAGAATATTTTTTTTTAAATTGTTAAGCATAAAAATAAAACCTACTTTTTAGCTAACTTTAACCTACTAAAACCCCAACGATACCTTTCCCGTTTTGATGGAGTATCGGTTTCTACAAATGACTTGCCAAGACAGATTACAAAAACCAAGGGGTTGCTCCTACAGTCATCTCTGCTAACAGAATTACCAGGAGCAACCCGCATGATAGACCACCCACCAAGGTATGCCGGCTCTCATTGTGTTTTCTGGCTTCACATCCAGCTGGATTGCCGGAAGCTAAGGAGGATAATTGGGATAATACGTCCTTAATTAACAGAACAGAATACAGTGATATAGTCTTTCAAACGATCATTTTTTGCGTCGAGTCTTAAAAATACATTTATTGCTGTTATTAGAATAACAAAAGGTAAATATTTGACATACACATATACCGATAATAAAAATGAGAGTAGATATTGCGCGCAAAATAACCATCCATCATCTATTTTCAGTTAAATTTACTTACGAGTAGAATAACTAAGGATTTATGATATACTAGCAGAACCCGCGGTTTCGTTCGCGCTGAAACTACAAAAATATCTAAAAAGGTAGTTTCATACAAACTTTCATCCCCTATTTTACCCCCTTATAGAATGAATTTCGAAAAATGCTGAAAGACATATTTATTTAATTATATTGAAGAACATTAATACCAAGTTTCAAGTAATTCTGATCGTAAATATTTTTTATGGTTGTATTATAACGTGTTTTCCCGTGGAAATTAGATAATCTCCCGCGGTAAAATGTAGCCTATGTCACTCTCCAGCCCTCCAACTATCTTTACACAAAAAATCACGCCAATTCGTCTCTCCGTTTCAACGTTAAAGAAGGACAAACAAACAATCAAACAACAACACACTTTCACATTTGTAATATTAGTATGGATGTACCTATGTACATGTATAGTGTATACATAAGTAATGATTTCTTTGAACATCCAAAATTTATTGATTGATGATAATAATAAATGAATGACTTATAATCTATATCAATAATTGATTGATATTCATTTTGCTCTTACTTTCATCTTAATTTTCTAGTAACCTATATCTGTATGTCAAAAGTTTATGTCATAACTGATTTACTAACCAGATACTTTATTCCTACTAAGACATAACATTATGGTAAAAGTATTGCTATTTTTATAAGTATACTGTGAACCAGAATACCACTTTAGCGTACTTAATATGAGATATTAAAATATTAACAAGCGATTATATAACTAATAGATTTAATTTTAACTCAAATCGATTTTAACTTACATCTCATTGTTGTATCGATTTTAGACTTTGTAAGGCAATGAAATTGATAATGATGATAATTTGATAACATCCAACTTCTCGAGCTGATCTGATTTATTATCAAATCAACAATGATATCGATAGTGAAATTGTTCAATGGTTATTTATCTATAATATATATAAAAGGCAAAAGTGATTGACTGAGGTGTATCTACGCACAGGCCAAACCCTTAAGACTAGAAAATTGAAATTTCGCACACGTTCCTCATATGACGAAGTCATCCACTGAGGAAGGATTTTGAAAATTCAATCCCCAAGGGGATGAAATAGGGGATAAGGTGTTGTATGAATTGAGTACGGCAAAAATAATGAGTTACGTATTTCAGCTTTGTAAAATTCAACCCCTAAGAGGGTAAAATAGGGGATGAAAAATTTTAGAAACCCACTTCTTAGAGTTTTTCTGCTAGTTACTAATAAAATTAAATGGCTCAGTTGATTTATTTTGACTCGAACATATTATTTAATAAAGGCTAATATTTTATAGGTAGTTTTTAGATATGATATTTTTCTTCATTTAAATATAATGTTTCGATTAATAATTTACTAAGATTTCATATGGCAAATTATTACATATTTAAACAAAATCGGTACAGCATCGCATCGTATAATAACTTCGTGAGCTAGTAATTGACACTCTTATTCCTATATTCCGTATATTATGTAATTATTTGTTCCATAACGCACGTCATACACAATCAGATAAAAAGGTGTGTTCTTAATGTTTATTTTGATGGTTTAAAGAGATAAAGAAAAATGTTATTTCATGAAGTTTTAGATTATATGAGCTTAGGCGAGATAACATTCTGCATTCGCAATCGCTAATAGGAAACGCAAATACGATATAAATACGTGTTATTTTGCGTAGTAAAAAAATATAATTCGTATAATAAACTTATTGACAGACCAATTTCCACTGACGTTTTTATATTATGTCACGCGATATCTTATATTTTGATTATTTATGATTATCGAATAGGTTTTGCTATAAGGATGATAACATGAAAATTTTTCAGGAAAAAGTTTTACTCCTAAAGGGTTAATAATGTCCTCCTGACCGATTCCGGCTACGGCGGCCAATCACAAGTGCACTCTCTATTCCTGTCACTCTCATACCCCGGTGGGACGACTGCTCGACACGACCAGACTGAGAGTTAAGGCGCAGGACCAACGGCTTTACCTGTTCTCCAAGACACGGGGATGAAACACCGCCAACTTCCCAACTCTGGGCTGTTACTAAGGTATCCTAAACAGAAAGAATCAATAACTAAATTTGACCCGGCCTGGGACTCGAACACACGATCTCCGGATGTGCAGCAGTACATGCTAGCCACTACATCAATTTTTAGATTTACAAGATATATCAAATTATTTTATGAAAAAAATATATTATGTAATAGTAAAAACGTCCATCTTTGTTCAGTACTTCTCAAGAAGATGAAAATATGTACAGACAGACGTTTGTTGGTGAATTATGTGTATGTAAATATTGCTAAATAATGCTCCTTATCGTGTAGATTCAATTAGCGGGTTTTACTGGACATTAGCATAAATACTCGTAGTATAAGCGTAAGCCCTTGAAGAAATGGAAAGGGCATAGTTTCATTCAACTCAATACTATTTATTATGATTATTTTCAAAATCTATTTGCTGGTCTTTATTTTAGTTGTATTTATTATATGTATTGAATATGTATATACCACCGACTATATATATATATATATATATATATATATATATATATATATATATATATATATATATATATATATATATATATTACATAGTTTTACAATAATGTAGGGAAGTCTGCCCGATTCGTTAACATTTACAATTACTTCTCCGCTCCTTTGGGCCATCCTCAATAAACTATCTAATGTCAAAAAAAAAAATTTTTAAATAAACTTAAAATTTTATCTAAATACAAAATTTAATCCAAGTTGTTAGATCCGTTTCTAAGTTACACAAAATATACAAAAATTGCCCACATGATATTGTCAATACTTAATATATAATATAATAAAATTCTGAGTGGAATCTGTACATTAAATATTTTTTGAAAAATCTTAATGAAATAGTCATTATATGCAGAGGCCGAATTTATCGTTTTTAGATTTTTTGTCTGTCTATCTGTCTGGGAACGCATCACAGGAAAGCCACTGGACAGATTTTGATGATATTTGGTATGAAGATAGCAGCTTTGGATCAACTTTGCTCTGGATCAACATATAGGATTTTTTACTGCGGGAAAATATGTCATCTCTGAGAAATCTATACTAAACGGTAAAATGAACTAGGATCGAACCCACGCGGAGCGAGGGTGAGTCGCTAGTAAGGCAATAAGATACTAAATATAGAAATTTTTAATAAATATTATAATATATTATCTTATATATAAAATTTCCATGTCACAATGTTAGTTACCGTACTCCTCCGAAACGGCTTTACCGAGTTTTACCAAATTTTATATGTGTATTCAGTAGGTCTGGGAATCGGCTACTATCTATTTTCCATACCCCTAAGTGATAAGGATAAGGGTGGTCCTCCCAGACCCCACCCCAGGGACGAACCCGAGCGGAGCGAGGATGAGTCGCTAGTATTACATACAATTCATGTAAAGAAAGTGAAAACAACGGAATACAACGAAATGGGGATGTTGTAGTAAATTTGATCAGCCAAATACTCTTATAACTTACAAGCTCTATATATAACATTTATATGGGAAAAGGGATAGACGCATATTTCCAAGACTCTGTTTCTCAAACATTTATACGGATATTAAATTGTATGTGTTTGAATATTATTTTACACACTTATATTTTTTCTTGAGTTAATAAAATATATGTATATTATGTTTTATTAAATAAAAATACGAGGGTCTTATAATATTAAATTAGCAATTCTTGTATGTTTATGTATAAATTTATTTCGTGTATTTCTGAAACGTCTCTTACGATTTAGATCATTTTTGATAGAGTTATGCTTTTTAAGTTTATATACATGTACTAGCGGACCCGACAGACGTTGTCCTGTCTACACGTCTTTAATTTGAAAATTTCAAACTTTTTGGACAAAATTGTAAATCTAAACGATTCCCAGATCCCCTTGAAGACACACAAAAAATTTCATCAAAATCGGTCCAGTCGTTTGAGAGAAGTTCAGTGACATACACACTCACAGAAGAATTATATATATAAAGATAAAAAACGCTATTTTTATATCTTTTCCGAAAAAACACGATTCAATTCTTTCTTAGATTTACGCGAATATTTGACATTTTAAATAAAACTATCTTTTAGATTTTTTTCGCGAATTTATTTTGATTTTTGGTTCCCGACGTGTCGAATGCTTTACAGCAATAAAACACTAATTTACTGCTAAATGAGTAACACATATTACTGAGTACATTTTTTGATGATTCAATAAATTTGCAGACAGTATCATTAAAATATAAGGACTTTAAGGTACTAACTTTAAAATCACATTATTATTGTAAATTTAGGGCACTTAAGAGAATTTCTTAAAAACAAATGTAGAGTACAGTTTTTTGTAATTTTTAAGCAAGTCTTGAGAGGATCTTGCGGTGTTGATGAAAAGAAATTTTTTGATGTTTCACTTTATGTACAATGTACATGAAAAAATTATAGCTTTTTCGCGTGAGTCAAAGTAACAATTCTAAGGAGCCTTGAAGGAAGCACCCAAAAACATCCGTTGAAAGACGAAACAAATAATAAATTAAGCGTCTAAGTGGCCGCGATTATCCACTTCTACCTTGCGCGAAGTTTCATTCATCCAAAAATGGACTCTATTATTTTAGCATGTTAGTTGAAAATTATTTAAGAAACATTACTTAAAAGGACTTTATCCATTAGCAGTCCCCTTAAACTTAGCAGATCCTTTATTCCCATAATGTTGAAAGCACTATACATTGAAACGTTGTCTTAAAATAAAATAGAATATTCTCTGGCTGGCCACATCTTGTATAGTTTGCTCATACAATATTTATGCGTGAAGAACATAGAATGTCGATTACTGGTGGGGCAAAGTGGATACAGAGCTTTGGAAGATTTAAAGCGAAATTATTAAAACTTTTTCATATACTTCATAAGAAAAACTGGATATATAGAGATGTGATAGTGTCTTTTTTATAATATGTCCTTCTTTAACACAATAATATAAGCACCACTTAGGACTTATAGAAAATTTCACTTATTTGAAAATAAATAAGATCGTGGTCTTTATTTTTATATTACATATTATACGCATAAAATGGATACTATGTACATACATACTGTGGATTTTGACATTATTATATCTACTGTGTTAACTAATTTTTTTTATTTTTCAACGCTATCCCTTCAATAACAAACACACATACACACGCACACACGTACATACGTGAACACGCGCATACGTACACATGAATATATACACACACTTACACACTTGCATATATACAAACTTCATATATAATAGTAATCCTATATTTTCTTTTCTGACACCTAGAATACCTAATCAGCTACACTTGATCTGTTTTCGTCGGATAATTTCGTATTTAAAGTCTATTTTTAAAATTTCTTTTAAGTTGTAAATTTATTTAGAAATATAAGTATGGCTTTAGACTAGCTTTGCTTCCTACGCGTTTGCTTTCATTTACGGTAGCTATTTATTAAGCTTCCATAATGATATCTAAGGGATCGAGAATTTTTTACTAAGCTTATGTCTCGTCTCCGTCTGACCATCTTTACTAATACTACTACTTTTAAACTACGTAAATAACGAATTTTACTATTCAATGTAATTTTTTTTTGCACTTGGTTTATTTTTATTTACACGTAGAAACCACATTTAACCATTCAAAGAATGATTTCATAACTTGTTACTTCGTAACTATTCTGTCGCTCAATTTATGTTGTGTTTTTATTACTAACCTCTATGGCTAATACTAACATACAAATAAACATACAATCATGTATTTCGTCTATATTGCAAATAGCTTCTGCCTGTCTTTATCTCTTCTGCACGTAATAATATTGTAAAAAAATAACAACTATGTTCGTTTATTGCATTAAAGTACGGGTTTTACTTGAGTTTTTCAGGAATATAGCTTAAACTAAGTCAGAAATCATTTAAATTTTCAGATTTCAGTTAACAACTTGTCACAGTTTTAACACTATGTGTATTTTTTTATATGTTATATTACATTACAAGCAATCAAACATACAAGCGTGCATTAACTTAATTTATATTTTATACTACTTAACTTAAATCTATACATATAATAAAATTGTAACTAAGTCGAATCTGTACAGAACACTAATATATAAATTAATAAATAATTAGTAATTAATATAAATAAATTCATAATCTCACTATTTATTATAGACCAATTATTCAACTGAGCAAAGCTAGGACGTCGTGCCCTATAGTAAAATGATAAAATGGAATACCAATATTTATACTTACAGACACTATGCCTTTATATTTAGCGAACATGATATGTTTTGTAATACAAATTGATGATCTCAATAACTCAACGTCACCTGACTACACCAGAACGTGAAGTAGACAGTGTAGCGTATACGTGTACTAAAGTTTTGTAATATTAGTTTTATCAAGTACTAGCATTGCCCGCGGCTCCGCTCGCGTTCAGATGACTAAACAACCAAATTCTTAGGTTTTATATACCTATTGGTATACTATTCTTACATTGTATCTTTTGTATTTTTTCTCAATAATGAGACATTTCCCGCTGTGAAAAGTATCCTATATGTTGACACGGATAATCATCTATCACCATACCCATCAAAATCCCTCCAGTGGTTTTTCTGTGATGCGGTAACAGACAGACAGGCAGACAGACAGACAAAAATTCTAAAAGTGTATCGATAATAATGTTTGTTTCAATAAGATTTTCCAAAAAATATTTAATGTACAGATTCGGCTTAGTTAGAATTTTATTATATGTATAGATATGTGTAATGTATTATGTTAAAAATATATATTAATTTATATAATGAATTATCTTAAAAAAATATTATTTGAACTGTTCGCTATGTAAAGAGTAAAAAAAGCTTTAAAGTTCTTAACTTATAGTCTCTAAATTCTATTTTGACCTAAATTTCTAAGATAAACAACGAGCTTTTTTCTCTTAGCATACATCTAGTACGTCAAAACTCAAAGCTCTTTTATTGGATTGTAGCCTGAGTTCTTTGAAATAAGACCCTCTAGGTATACGTATAAAATCCTATTCTAAAATAATAAATATCTTTACATTCACATTTCACTTTCTTCTGTAATTTAGGGAAAATATTTGGTATACTTTTTACCTATACTTATAAAGAAGTAAAGTTTGTGAGGTTGTAGGAGGTAATCTCTGAATCTTATAAACCGATTTAGATGAATTTGGAAATCATCCCTTAAGGGTTTGAAATATTTATTTATATATACTACTAGCAGGACCCGTGGCTTCGTGGCAAAAACTAAAAGAAGAACTCTAAAAATGTAGGTTTCATGCAAACTTTTATCCCCTATTTTACCCTCTTCATGGAATGAATTTTGAAAAATGCTATACGTATTTATTTAATTGTATTGAAGAGAATTAATACCAAATTTCAAGTCATTCTGATCATAAATATTTTTTTGGGTTGTATTATAAGATTCACCCGTGGGAATGAGATAATCTCACGCGGCAAAAAGTAGCCTATGTTACTCTCCAGCCCTCCAACTGTCTACACATAAAAATTCACGCCAATCCGTCACTCTGTTTCTACGTGAAAGCAGGACAAACAAACAAACAAACAAACAAACAAACAAACAAACAAACAAACAAACAAACAAACAAACACACACATTAATAATACTAGTATGGAAGTATGGATATAGTTATTACTTAATATCAATATAATAGAATAATATACTATGACTTACCCTGGTGGTATGCGTAAATGCATTTGCCAACATTAAAAAAATGGCCATACTCTACCTGTTTTCTAAGATTTATAATATATTTAGATAAGCGTGAAGGAGTAACAAAGATACACATACATAAAAAATTGTATATACATTTAAGATACAAATATTTGTATTTTTTTAAGTGGTAAATAGTAGTCCGTTTATAATAGTCATTTATAGTTAAGGTCGGTAAATTGTAATTTTCAAAAAAATTGTGTGAAACTTAGAAATTTAGTTAACAAGCGGACGAGCAATCTACATTCAGAGCGAGTGGTAGCATAACAACGAACAAACTTGACTGACATTTTGCAAATTGATGCTTCAAAAGCACTTGTAAAAGTCTAATTGGAAATAGAATATTTTAAATTTGAATATAAATCATCGCTTTATGCGGCAGCTATATTAGTTTGACCAAAATTTCGTATTTTCCTGGAATATTCAATTCAGATATACTTTTTTAAACACCACTATATTTCTATGAAATAAAACATATCTATGCATTTCAAAGGAAAACTTTTAAACGCAAACATAAAACACTTTAATTTTGGGTCAAACTCGTCGGAATTTGCAACTTTCCAACAAGTCTTACTTATATGTACCGAAATAATGAGACGTACTATTGAGATAAATATTTATGTTTTGTATTTTTTATATATTTTTTAATCACATAAAATAACTTAAAAACAAACCCATGGCATTGAATTTCAAATATTTACTATCTACATAAGCATATATTTATTTTAAAAGTGATTGACTTAAATTGAATGAATATATATTAATATAATTAAATAATTAATAAATAAATTAAAAATTGACTAAAGTTAATTTTCATTTCATTAATATTCATAATATCCACCAAACCTATCCTTGTATTGCTCGTGACTCGTACAACTTGTACAATAAAAAAAGTAATTAAAAACCATCCCAGTGTTCTCGAACGATAAACAATATTCAGACAATTGCTTTCCAATATACAAAATTTATTAAAACTTAAAAATATTTTAAGAATCATTTATTCAGACTTAGGAGTGGAATAATATATATATATATATATATATTATATATATATATATATATATATATATATATATATATAATATATATATATATATATATATATATATATATATATATATGGGATAATATTTGAAGCGTAACTTAATAAAATTTTAAAAAAGGTTGCTGTTCATATCATTATAGAGAAAACACAAAAAAGCAACCTCAAAACCATACCAAAACTCTATCTAAGTTTAGTACCTCCTATTTTTTGCCCACGTTACAGTCTAGTAATAATAACTGTATATTTATTCAGTACTTTTTAACGTCCCACTGCTGGGCACGGGCCTCCCAATACGAGGGGGCTCAGGCCATAGTCCACCACGCTGGCCAAGTGCAGGTTGGCGGATTTCACATGTCTTTCGAAAAGTTTCTAAATTCTCTCAGACATGCAGGATTTATCGTAAGACAAGTGGTAACCACGTTGAAAATAATTCCCACATGAAAATATCAGAGGTGCGAGACCCGGGATTTGAACTTGCCTCACTTGGCTCCCGAACGCGGTACCCCCGTTTCTAATGTCTATGTGCACATATAAAAAAATTTGCTGAATTAATAGCAATGAATGTAAAAAATAAATTGAATTTGTTTCACTGAATTGGACAGTTCTTTAATAGAAGCATCAAATTAAATTCAATAGACCTTTTATTTATCTTAAACCAACTTTTTGTGGGTAACAAAATATAGCAAGAAGCCATTACTATTCCAACGTTGTATTTTAATATATTTTCTGGGCACATCGGTAATTTTATTTCACAATATAGTTTAAGTAAATTTTTAGTTACAATTTTCTGAGCAAAATTAATTTAACGTAATAGGTATGTATATACATTTATCGAATAAATTGGTTAAATTTTTTGTTCTTAATTTTATCTATATAAACATCCATGAAAATAGATTCTTACTACTTTTAATTTTATAAGATTACTACATAGATACTTTATTTTGCTTTGCTCGATTGCGTATGAATTTTTTATCTAAATTTATAAAACAAATTTTGACTGGAACGATTTGTATGATCACTGATATGTTAATTTTGTCTCCATTTTGAATAGAAAAATAACTATTAAAAGGATTTTTTCGAATCCATCTCAAATAAAACAAAAAAAATTACAACAAAATATAAAAATGCTCAAAAAAAGGCATAAACGTATGTCTGTGGGCTTTAGACTTACTCATATAAAAAAAAACTATTAAAATGTCGGAAAATTTCACGAAATAAAAATTAAATATATATTCATGGCTAACAACTATTTATATTTATTTAAAACGTACTTATACGACGCACACGAGTAAAGCGAAGTCGCTAGTTCATAATAATATAATTATTAATATTATAATAATTTTACTTACGTTTTAACGTTTAGTATAGATTTCTCAGTGAAAAATATCCTATATATTCACCCGGATAGCCAGCTGTCATCATTCCAAATTTTATCAAAGTCTGTCCAGTGGTTTTCTTGCGATGCGATCATAGACAGACACATAAACGAATAGACAGACAAAGAGTCTAAAAACTACAGATTCGGCTTCTATATCGATAATAATGACTAATCAAACAATTAAATTGAATATCCAAAAATAACAACTGTTTGTTTGTAGTTTTAAGATTTCACATCTGTCAGCAGTCCTCATGAGTGTTATTTTTATTGTTATTCAAGACCCATCATATATTGATAAAGATTTATAATCACCTCCAGGTTAATTTCTAAGAAATTAATTAAAATTCTAAGAAATCTATTGTTAACTGACACCTCGGGGTGTCCGCGGTCGTGGAGGGATATGTACTACACCATTTTCAAAGTCCGTTGAAGTAATTTATGTACCCTTAGAGCACCACTAATGAAGAATAGGATAAGATTAAAAATTATTTTATTTTAAATTAAATAAAATTATTTTATTTTCAAGTCAAAGCAATAATATATAACATGTTTTTTTTTAACTTCTATATGATTTTCAGATTTTATAGAGCATCTAACTTGGATAAAAAATATATTTTTTTCTAAAACAGAATTTTGAATACTGTTTTAAAAACGAAAATGCTGTAGAGGTTTAAGTAAAAATAAGTAGCGTTCTAAATATTTCATGCGCAAAGAGATCTTCGTTTCATCGGAAGATAAAACGCTCTCAGAACATTTTAATAAGTAATATGCCTTAGGTTAAAGAAATTAAATAGTAAATGGTTTTACACGTAAGTAATATATACTAATATTACGAAGTTAACAGATTTGTTTGTTTTTCTGTTCGTATGTTTAAAGCCTAATTTCTCGAACTTCTAGTAAGAATTATTTTTTAAACGGTTTTATTTACTCGTAGCTTGCCCTGTTTGTTTGGGTCTTTAGAAATTGAAATTTTACCCTTTTCCTGTTGACAGATTAATCTGATATTTGGTACACACCTTTAGTTCTGATAACAATATAATTGAATATATTCAGCATCATTGTAAATCCAACATGGCCGCTGCCACAAAATGGCGATTGGATTACATATTTTTTCATAACTCTCTCAATATGAGTGTCAATTAAGAGGGCTTTACAAATAGAACACAGTGCATGGCGATAGGCGGATGATAGAGATTAGACATTAAAAAAATATAAAAACTTGAAAATAAAATAGATAAAAAACGAAGCGTAACCTAAGTAAATATGTAACGCTCCACGTTTTTATTTTTGAGTCTGATCAATGCCCTAGATTTATAAGTAGAGTGGTGTGATAACTAGTACCTAGGATCTTAATAATTATTTTTAGCTATTAGTACACTATCTACAATTATTATATTTCTTTTTAATAAAACCGTTTATTTACTTTTTAATAAAACCTATTTTATTTCAATTTTGTAATTTAATTATCTAACATCAGCTAGCAGATCCTTTGAAGGAAAAGCCCAGCCAAAAGCAACATACACGAAAGAATTCATAACTTGAATGTTATAAATCAATTCCCTTACTAAATTTACTTAATGACTAGCTGCTCGCCCTCGCTTCGCTCGGGTTCGCCTCTAAGAAAAAAAAATAAACCTATCCCACGGGAACCGTACATTTTCCGGGATAAAAATGGCCTATGTGCCATTCCAGACTATAATCTATCTCTATACGTATACGTATATACGTATATGTCAGGACATCAACACATAACACTATCTAGTTCCATTATAAGCTATGAGGCTTGTGTTATGGATACCAGATAGTTGATACACTACATATATATAACTTTAAATACATACATATTATAAATATAAAATCTATGCCAAATTTTATCCAGATCCGTTCATCTGTTCTGGCGTGAAGGAGTAACACACATCGATACTCACAAACTCTCACATTTATAATATTAATGCGGATTAGCATAATTGTTGAAACCATTTCACAAGTTTTATTTAAATCAAACGATTATAAAATAGTGTTTGGATATTCAAATTTCTTAAATCTTCGTAAACAAACTTCAGTATATAAACGTTACGTTTACGCCGAGTACATCTTACGTAATCTAGAATTTCAAATGGAATAATGTTACTAAATTTTAAAATAAACCTTATATTATAAAACTTTCAAAGATTTACGCCAATATTTGACATTTTAAATAAAACTGTCTTTGAGATATTTTTTTTTTTGCGAATTTATTTTGATTTTTAGGTCCCCGACGTTTCGTTAGAGACTCTAGAGAACACGATTGCTGTAAAGCATTCGAAACGTCGGGTATTATTTTAAATAAACCTCATATTTTGCGAAGATATAAATTATTTGTTCTTCTATTTTTGCTTCCTCTGCCTAAGAATCACCCATCTCATATACCCCCTACAATTTTTCACCTTGCTGTAGAGTCTGTGGTTGTGTCTTATGGTAATATAAATATCATCGGACCATCTAGCTGGTAGTTTGCCCACACTTCTTTTAACTTTATCGGGTTTCATGAGCTTTTCGAAATCTATCCCATTGGTTAACGCTGAGAAATCTGCACCCCATTCTTCTTTAGACTTTGAGTATAAATATCAAATATTTTTTTTTTATAAATACATATTAATTAAATTCTTGTTGAGGTGAGCCCATGAGTTACTCTATTATATTATGTAGTATGATAATAATTGTATGTATTGAATTCAGCCCTTTTTAATGTCCCTCTCCGTTCAATACAAGAGAGATCAGGCCGTAGTCCAACATGCTGGCCTATTGCGGGTTGGCGGACCTCACGTGTCTTTCGAAAACTTGCTAGGTTCTCTTAGATATGCATGATAATAATATTTGATCTAATTTAAGCATCCTTCATTTTAATTATGCGGCGGATAAGTAACCTGATGACGTGAGCTCCGAAATAGTATTGTTGTGGATAAAGTAGTTTACAATATTACGTACACGAAATCACCAAAGTAAAATATCGTAATATCTTCTTTATACATTTATTTACTGCTATGCAAAGTAACTAAAAAGTAGAGGTACAGAGATCAAATCAAATCGATTCAGGCATGAAGTTGATAGATACAATTTGTAAGTGAGCTTCTCCCAGATGCTGTTTTTGTTTGGGCGCATGCCAGGAGCAGATATATCGCTATTTCAGTGTAGGTGAAACGAAATACTTTTTTAAGCTAAATAAGCGTTGACTTTGCAATATTTCTTTTGAATGCATGATAATTCGAAGCAGAAGCAAAAAAATCACTTTTATATGACATCCATATCTCACTACTTTTAAAACTATAAAAATTCCAAACTTTTTATATATAATTTCGAAATTTTGCATGTGTGTGTATACTTTTGTTACACCTTGGTCCAGTCTGCTCTCAGAGAAGTACCAGGAACAACCCGCATAGTACATCACCCACCAAAGTGGGACTACCAGTGTGTTTCTTGGATTGCCGGACGCTAATGAGCCCCACACATTATTTAAAATTGAAATAAAATATTTGTAAGCTTGTTACAACATATCTTTAAAGGTAATAGTTATTGTCCTTATGCTAATTTATTCTAATGAAAGAACGGGTTATACGAAAGTGAATCTTTTGAAAATAATTTCAAAAAGAAGTTTCGTATTTTTTTTATAAATATATTTTTCCTGAAGGATGTTTCCATATACATAAATTTCCAGAAAAGCGTCCACCCTATAGAGCGGAAAGGGCGGATTTTGAAATGTGAAAATGTATTTATGTTACATACGTATGCCTGATAAACTTAATATGCCTATCATTTTAATAGAAATGTAGTAACTAAATCGCTGACTTGCATACAATTATGTTAGACATAACAAGAGATTAAATTAAAAATAAAAAAACAAACACAATAACCTATTTATTGAGTCCATCGTCATCCATTTCGGTGAGTCTAAACACGGTATCTCTGCAGTATTTTAATAAAAAGTTGAATATCTTGCAGACTGCAGCTGATACTGCGGTATCAGACCAAGGTTACCATAACGTTGCAATGTCATCATTCAAACAAAAAAAAACTAAATTAAAATAGGTTCATCAGATTTGGTCGATGATACACAGACATACAGATACACACGTTAAACTTACAACACCTCTCTTTTTGCGTCGGAGGTAAAAACCAATGAGTTTGTATTGAAATATTAAGTCATATTATACTTTTAGAATCCTAAAATATTAAAAATATAAGAATTTAAAATACAAAATCTATGTACATTAGGTTAATTAAAAAAAAAAATATTTTTGTATACCAACATGTTACTATACTATTTAGAGAAGGTTATTAATAACATTTTATATAGATAGCAATGGCAGTTGTGGAAAAACAGATTAATAAATCGATGTTATCGAGTTAGATACTAATTTATCACTGAAAATAATATGTATGTTTTTAAATTACCTTACTCGATTGATAGATAGACTTTACTAGTAATATAAATTTGAATTACTTTCAGTAAATGATAGAGTATGTTTGTTTCTTCTACACACTGTTAATGAATTTGAACAAAATTTTAACTGAAGATAGCTTATCTATATCCTGGAATTAGTATTTAGTTAATAATATATTTAAGTATAGTCTCATATATCTAAAATTTTATAACCGTATTAATATTATAAATGTGAAAGTTTGTGCGTATGGATGTTTCTTACTCTTTCACGACAGAACGGTTGAACGGATCTAGATTTGGCACGGAGATAGATTATAGTCTGGAATAACTCATAGGCTACTCGCTATAGATATTCTTATCCCGGAAAAATCTACGGCTCCCATTGGATAGGTTTGTTTTTGTTTTCCTAGAGGCGACCCGAGCGAAGTGAGGGTGAGCCGCTAGTTATTAAATACGTTTGACATTTTTGGAGCTTAAATTACAACGTCAACTAGCGGCACGCGTTGCTGTGACACACATGTTATAAAAATCGTTAGTTTTGTAATAAGAAAAGGAAGTAATCAATAAAAACTATCCTTTCTTTCAAGTTGGAACAAATCACACATTTTAAATAAAACTATCTTTTCGGATTTTTTCGCGGATTTCTTTGGATTTTTGGTTCCCGACGTTTTGAATGCTTTACAGCGATGGGGGAGACTAAGGTTTTAGACTTTTATATACGTTTTTACAGACAAAACTATACCTTCGAGACATCTAACACCTCAGTCTCTCCCGTGACCATGATTGCTGTAAAGCATTCGAAACGTCGGGAACCAAAAATCCAAATAAATCCCCGAAAAAATCCGAAAAGATATTTTTTATTTAAAATGTCAATTATTCGCGTAAATCTAAGAAAAAATCACATATTTTGAAAAAAAAATACGCTAAGATCGGACAAGTAGTTTTTGATTTCATCCTGTACCAACATCGTGACACGAGAATTATGTAAATTAAGATTTGTAAATTGAAATTTTAAAATCAGAAAAAAGAACTATTTTTTAACTTCATAAAACAATGTATTATTATTTTTATGTAAAAATGATAAAACAGCAAAGGAATTTTAGTTCAAGATATATTTACCTAACTTTTTTTATTACTTGAACAAGAAAAATTACGTATCTCACGCAGCTATCTCGACGTCTAAAGTTAGTTGTCTAGATAGACAGACAACGAAAACCTTTTCTTAGATTACATCACCCTTAAAAGTAACTGAAAGGTCAAAGCTGTTCATTTACATCATTTTGAGGCAGGACTTTTGAATAATGTGGTTTGATAATAAGTTTAGTTTTTGCTCTATTCGTGACAGAATAATTCCACCGAGCCCGTTATTTTCGATATGAAATCCCTTTAGATTTTGATTAAAACTTCGAGAATTTTATTTTGGCATAGCTAGTTTAGTTATTATAAAAATAGTAAGTGATAGCTTCTTATAAAGACTAAATATAGTTTGTGATTTAAAATTATAATCTAGTGATACAATAATATCTAGCAACGTAAGTTAGCTTCGCTCAAGAATAAAATACTCCAATATATATATAATAATATTTAACTTAAACGATTCAAAGACTTTGAAAATACTTTTAATGGAATAGTACTCCATTTTTATTTCAACACGTTTTTTATTTATTACCTTCACTTGTAAATAAAAACGTAATCAAATCTTGAAAGTCAATTTTAATCTAAATCTAATTGTCATGTCGAAATGAAATTTTGAATGGATACGTAATTAGGATGACAATACTATAATGAGGCTTTTAGTAAACTCCTCGAGTTCAGAGTCTTTTGATTCGTTTTGACGAATCTAATACGTTTCAATTCGTCAAAAGCGTGTTTTTTATTTTATTTTTAATAAAAAAAATTAAGTTTCTTTTCAATTTTCAGTTCTAAATCGATTGAAAATACCGTAAATATCGTATAAAGCACAAAATAATACATTTGAATAAAGTACTACTCATTACAACATTTTGAAGTTCTCCAGACCATAGACAATAATTATTAGAAAAAAGATCGTTTACGTGAAAATAGAAAATAAACTTAAACTAGCGATTGTTTTTGGTTTAATTGCAGATGTTTCTTTAACATAATGTTATGTTTAATCAGGGAAAATAGATAGCATCTAGTTGCGAGTATAGAACATCTTTACACAAAACAAATTAGTATATAAACTATGCTTGAGAATATGTTTGTTAAAAGAGTTGATAAAATATGATAAGAAGAGTAAAGTCGGAAAGAGACAAAATATTTACCCAAACAGAAACAATATTACTAGAATGCTTTATGCATATTCTGTTATAATTTTTAATTTATTAATTTAAATAAATTGATAGTAAAAATATTTTTAAAAACAATCTTATATTTAAATGATCTGAAAAAAATAAAATTAACTTTAGATTAAATCAAACGCATCAATTCATTACATTACACAGTTTATATGATATAAAAACTTGTCGCGAGATTTTCATGTGTAGAAAACCTGAATACAATATGTAATTTGATCCTGACATAAGTAATTCTAAAATGTATATTTTAGATTTTTTTTTAATATATTTTTCGCATTGTTTTGCGGATTTATTATGACGACGCGACGCGACGTTTCGAATGCTTTTAAGCAACGGAGGAGACTACGGTTTTAGACTTTTATATAAACACTTATATTTATATATATTATATATATATATATATATATATATATATATATATATATAATATATATATATATATATATATATATATATATATATGTATATACTCGTATATATATTAAAAAAAAATGGCCCTAAGGTATATTCTGAAATACGTAAATTTACGTAATATGTTAATGATGTGGTTGACCCGAATTGGTAAAAGCGTTACGAGTCATTAATCAAATTTTTACCCCTTCACGTTCACCCTAAGTCCTATAATGACAGATGGTACTTGTAATTTTAAGAGGATTACATTTATTACTTGAATAATTTAACTTATTATACCCAAAAATAAAAATATATTATACGAAAAATTTGTCTTAATAATATAAACCTTATCCAATCATAATTATCTTTACTTATAATAAAATTCTGAGTTAAATCTCTACATTCAATATTTTTTGGAAAATCTTATTGAAATAGCCATTATTAACGATACAGAGGCCAATCTATAGATGTAAGAATTTTTGTCTGTCTGTCTGCCTGTCTAGAAACGCATCCCGAGAAAACCACTAGACAGATTTTAATGAAATTTGGTATGGTGATAGCTGGTTATCAGGGTCAACATTTAGGATACTTTTTACTGTAAGAAAATATCTTATCTTTGAGAAATCTATACTAACCGTTAAAACGTACCAAAGGACGAACCTGACCAAGGGTGAGTCGCTTGTGGGAAAATAAAATAAAAAATCACATGACAGAAGTGTTAACTACCAATTTATATCAAACAAGATTAATTTTAATTTTTGAATATTGTTTGAATATTGTACAGATATATTATTATAGTAGTACATTACACTAACACACTACAGAAGTACGGATAAATTACGGCTTCTATGAATCTGCATGAAGAAAGATAAGCCAATAAACACATTTTCTCATTTTAATACCTTTTACGGATTACGCTATTTTCAGACTAAACTTTACCACTTTTGATTAGTACAAAACGAAATTTCTGCCAGAAGATACTTTAACTTTAAAGTTTAAAGTAATGGTGAAAACTTTGAACAATTCCACAGACGAGTTATTCTTTGTATTAGTTAACTTTTTTACATATTAGAGTAAATATAAAATGTGTGACCCAAAATAATTCTAAATCAGAGTAATCACATGGGAGGAAATCGGGGAAATAAGATCTTAGGAACACGATTACAGCACCTCGATTCGTATAGGATTCTATTTGGTAATTCTAAATCGAATAAGATACTGAGACGGCGTTTTCAACTGATTTTGTTATATTCGGTACGAATGGCTATGATTAAGCCGGCATGAAAGCCAATAATCAGATTATTCTTGTGTATTACGGCCTCTTGGAGGACATATGCGGTATGGAGTTACGGATGTTAATTGTATCAAAATTTCCTAGAACGTTTCTACCAAAACACTAGAAATTGGACCAGAAAAAAAAATTGTTATAGGAAATCCCAATTTTTGTTAATTGATAAGCGAATCATTTGAAAACGCCTTGACCGTTTTAACTATTAGTTTAAAGCTTAATCCTTATTAGTCTGAATAAAATTTTTAAGAAAAAAATGAAAAATTTGCCCAAAAGAATAAGACATTTCGGAGCAACTGAAAGTGCCATTTTTATAGAGACTTTGTATGAACTCAAAGATCAAAATCAAAATTATTGGATAAATTATTGGGCAACGTCTGTTGGATCAGCTAGTAGCGAAATAAAGGTTACGGATGAAAGTGACGATTATTTTGAGCTGCTCAAAATTTATCGTGAATGAATGAATACAGTTACCGTCCAACATAGTTACCGTCCCTAGATTTCTCCCGTTTCATGAAACTGCACACAGAGCTCAGATAGATTCGTTGGTAAATCTCCTTAATTCGATTACTATTGATTCTATTTTAATCACGAATTTCTTTCCTACCTCCGAGTATTTTTGCCTTATCTCATTTCCTTACTTTACTACATGTGTTTATTTGTAGAATACGTCTTTTTTAACCGACTTCCCAAAAAAAGAAGGAGGTTCTCAATTTGTCGGAATCATTTTTTTTATGTAGGTTCACCGATTACTCGAAGACGCCTGAACCGATTTGGAATTTTTTTTTGTTTGAAAGGGTACACTTCCCAGGTGGTCCCATATAAATTTTATCGAAATCTGTTGAGCGGTTTTTAAAAAAATCAACAATATACATATATACGGTGAAGGAAAACATCGTGAGGAAACCTGCATGTCTGAGAGAACCTAGCAAGTTTTCGAAAGACATGTGAAGTCCGCCAACCCGCACTTGGCCAGCGTGGTGGACTGTGGCCTGATCCCCCTCATATAGAAGGGAGGCCCGTGCCCAGCAGTGGGACGTTAAGAAGGGCTGAATACATATATATATATATATATATATATATATATATATATATATATATATATATATATATTGTGTAAATTGTTTAATCGAATATCTTATTAAAAACTTTCTTCTTACAAATTACCTGCTTATTACGTCTACACTAAAAATGGAAAATTAAAAACTTTTTAACAAAAAATAAAAACCGACTTCCAGGCACTAAATGTAAAAAATAACTAAACGGAGGTTTTCATTTAGAATAGATACCTAATCAGATATTTTCGAAGTCGGTGCCAACCGATGCAAAGCAAATCTAATATATTTCGATACGTAAGATACATATTTACCTATTAGATATTCATATCTTAAAATATTGTAGGCTGGCACCGACTTCGAAAATATCTGATTAGGTATCTATTCTAAAATAATTGTTTTTATGTGCATTACATAATATATAGTGTCTGTTGGAGATACCGACAGAATTACTTTATATTCATTTGTAAAGTCTTAGCTATTTTTATGTGATGTAAAGTTTCTTCTTGTTGTAAATGTGTGGAATTAAAATATATTGACTGATATGCGAGCTATCTGTAATATCATGCTTATCAATGTATCTTCGATATTTAAAAGAGCAACTGTTGAGTTTCTCGCCGGCTATTCTCAACAGAACTGCTTTCCGAGCCGGTGGTAGCTTCCTCGCCGACTGATTAGACTGGCGCTCTTTAAATTGACGATTCAAAAGTGCTTGTAATAAGACTATTTGAATAAAGTTTCAAATGCCATTTCACAGATGATCATTCTAGGATTTGTTTGCTGAGAGAAGTGAGACCTGTCCTCACTTCTCTCAGCAACTAGATATCTGTATAAATATTATAAATGTGAGAGTTTGTGAGTATGGATGTTTGTTACTCTTTCATGCCAGAACGGCTAAACGGATCTGGATAAAATTTTACACAGAGATAGATTATAGTCTGGAATAACACATAGACTACTTTTTATCTCGGGAAAATATACGGTTCCCGAGGGATAGATTTGTTTTTGTTTTCTAGACGCAAACCCGAGCGAAGCGAGGGTGAGCCGCTAATAATTAATATGTTGATTTTACATTTATTTTTCTACAACAGTGGAAATGAATTTTTTTTTCAGTCGTCACTTACTTCCTAATATATGGATAAATGCATCTATTTAAGGCTTTTTATTTGTTTTACTCTTAAAAAGGTTGAGAAAATATTTGTTATAATACTACCATATTGACATAAATTAAAATAAGATACCATTTACAATCATTTAATCTCACTATTCAGCATTTTAAGACATACTTTGTAGATATTGGTTCTTGGAATTAATACGAGAACTTTGCTGTAATAATTTGTGCTAAGCATCTTATAGTCGAAGATCTGAAGTAATGTTGCTCCACACTAATTGGGAACCAGATGAAAAGTGGTTCATATTAATAAATTAAATATGTTTAAATTTAAATATTTTAAAGTTTCATACAGTTGCTAAACTTAGCTGATATGATGAGCCTTTATAGCAATCCAAATCGTACGTTTTGGCTTACTAAAATGTTAAATTTTAAAGCCATTTTTCAACTCCATAATTTGTACTTTCTATTAAACTTATCCTTATTTAGTTGGAAATATGAAACAATAAATCTTTTTTGATATGTAACATGTTTCCTTTAGCTTTCCTGCAATCTGTGGGAGAGATTTCTTGAAACCGACTTTGGACTCCCAAAGATGGCGGACTGCTTTTTTTATGCATCCCCAGGATATGGATATCAGATGAAAGGGTTTTATGAGAAAAATAAGAAAACAATTAAAAACCATTTAAATAAAAGGGTAAAGGTATAAAAAAAACAATCATTTTTTTAAATGCTAAAAAAACAAAGTATCTTACGTGCATATATTGTGTACATAAGTACACACACACTTTTTTTCTTATTTGTGGTGGCTCTGTTGAGAGCTGAAGTCCTGACTGATATAATTATTATACCCCTAAACCTTATTATATTTATCACAGATGTTCCCGTTCTTTTAAAAAAATACATTTTTTATATAACTACAGTAACTAAAAAGTTCATAGAATATAAACTTTAAATAACACGTTTTCAAGTTTCTCTTATACAATTTTGCTCATATCTTCTAAAAGGGTCGTCCGATTTTCATAAAACCAATTGGAATATTAGTTCCGGACCTAAACCTACCTTTCTAGACTAAAATTATTGAAATATCTATACAAACAAAGATTCTCATTTCAACTTAGGTAATTATAACGAAAATTCTAATAACCTTCAAAATTCTCTTAAAACTTGCTTTATTCAGCCTAATTAGATTACAATAGAATATTCAATAGCTAATTTAAGTTAAATAATCTAATAAGAGTAAAATAAACATAATAAGGTGAGATGTCAAATGTTACACATCATATACGACTACTGTAAGGTTTGCTTGTATGTTTTTCTAATTAAAAATGAGGCTCACCATCATAACACCAGATTATTTTAAGTAAACTATCTGTTATATATACATAGTCTTGCCCTAAATATTGTTACAAAGAAAAAACCATTTTTTCTATTGCACAAATTTTCTCATCCGTAAACAAAATTTATCTGTGACCTCCCTTTGCGTACCGCTTAAGTAGTTGTTTTGATTTTACCACTCTATTCTTTATTAAATTATCAGTCAAGAAATGACCAGTGCGTCTCTTATAGGCTGCAAGTTCTAAGTCATCTTTTAAATTACGCGATATGGTTCTAGGTGCTATCTTCATCTCGCGAGACAAAATCTTTTGCTTTCGGACAGAATTTCTTCGAATTCTTTCCCTTATTGCTTTGATCGTCTTTTTCGTACACACACTACGTGGACGGCCAGATATTTTTCTGTCACAAGCAGAGAAGGTTTCATTATACCTATCAATAGCCCGCACACAAACATTTGACTAATACCAAGCGTATGGAGAGTTTTAAAATTGTATTTCGCTACATACCTACTTTGTGTAATGCAATCACAGCGATTCGGTTCTTTTTATCACCCTACTCCATTTTAATATCACAAAGTATTTTACAATGTATTGGCGCGAAAATGAGAAAACACAACGAACAATCATATAAAAATGACAGATTCTAAATTCAAATGTAATATTTTGTTTATTTTTAATTGTAACAGTATTTATGGCCAGACTATGTATATTTACATATAATATATATATACACTAATATTATAAAGTGGCAGCGTTTGTTTGTTTGTTTGTTTGTTTGTTTGTTTGTTTGTTTGTTTGTTTGTTTGTTTGTTTGTTTGTTTGTTTGTTTGTTTGTTTGTTTGTTTGTTTGTTTGAACGCGCTATCTCAGGAACTACTAATCCGATTTGAAAAGGAGCAGTAATACTATGTATAGCCTATCTATTCTATACTAACCATTAAAACTTACCTAGGGACGAAGCCGCTGGTTATATATGTTATAAAGCAGACGGTAAAAGGTGACTTTATGTAGGATGTTTTAATAATATACCTTTTAATTAAATCGATGTCAATTTGCTTTAATATTATAGAAACTTAGAGCTTGTGAGCTTTGTCGGAGGTAAACTTTAGAACTAACAACGGAATGGAAGGACGCAAAGCATAAATAAAGGACTGAGCAAAATTAGAGCGAGTCAGTAATATGAAATTGACTTAATTTATTTTAAAATAATGATAAAAATACTTTACTTTCATCTACATTTTCTATAAAACTAAATTTACTTAGTACTCTTGTATAATATTATCTTAAAAAGCTTCCTGGAACAATAGAAGTTATCTAATAATTTGAAAGCTAAAGCTACAGGTTTCAAGATCAATATTCATAGATCTATTATTTCAATGAAAACTTCATCATATCTATAAATTATTACTTTAACCCGGTTTGTTTTCTATAATTTATTCATAATATTAATAGCACAATCCACACATGATATATAAAATTCAATGGTTATTATATATATATATATATATATATATATATATATATATATATATATATATATATATATATATATATTGTAGCACTAGCTACATGCATTCGCTTCGCACAGGTCTAGTTGACTGATTGATCACACTAGTTGTCTGATTGTATAGAATGACATATAGGCTATGTGTTAATTCAAGTCGTAGTTTATGTCTGTATAAAATTTCATCCAAAATCTATGGAGCGTTTCTTTTAGACAAACGAGACTTTGAAACCAAGATATTAATTTTGGTCAAGCCACCATCATCCTAGCCTTTGATGTGTTATAATTGTATTATTTGCTTGTTTAAGATTCTCCATTTTTACGACAGAGATTAAGAAAGTTTTTAAAATTAGTTATTATTGTTTTTGATTTTAAGTCTTGTAAATTGTAATGTTATTCATCTGTATAATTAATTCAAAATATCTGTAAAGTATATTATATTTCTTTAGTTGGTGAGTTTGTTCAATTATTCCAAAATAAGGACGTTTATTGATAAAGTTTAACTAAATTATACATAGAAAGAAGATTTAAGATTTTAATGATGAATAAGAAGCAGAAAAAAATATTTAACATCAGGAAAACTTATTTGAGCAAAAACATATTATAACAATTATATATCTCGCAATCTTACAATTAGTAATATACTCAAAAACTGAACGCTAATCTAACCTAGTATTATTATAAATGTGAAACTATGTGAGGATGGGTGGTTGATGTGTTAATCTTTCACGCCAGAACGGCTGAACGGATCTGGATGAAATTTGGCACAGAGATAGATTATAGTTTGGAATAGCACGAAGGCTACTTTTATCCCGGAGATGAAAACGAGCGAAGCAAATGTGAGCCGCTAGTATTAAAATAAATAAAAAAATTAAGGATAAAATTTTCAACTATAACGCAAATTTAATAATAGGTGAAAGTGTTTTTGCTACTTAACACTCTAGAAGAATTATAAAGGAAGCGAGTTTCCTAACTGTTTTTATAAGTGGCCACTTGCGAGAGGGGTGACCACTCGAGATCGTTAATTACTATTACTGTCTTAAACTTAATACTCAATTGACAATCAATCATGGCTTATGTGTTTAAACTTCGTTTGTAAACTACAAACTTAAGAGGACTAATAGCAAATCGATAGTATTATGTGTATCCATTATATTAATAAACTAGACTTTTCCCTCAGCTCCATTCGCATGATTAGGTTATTTATAAATTGTTCTCCATCTAAGTCACATTACCCTCAATTTTTTATTTCCAAAAGATATACTGTAGAAAATTTTGAATTAGAATAGTTAGGATTTTAAATCAGAAATATTTTTCTCAGTATTGGTTACTGTTTCAAAGATAAATATTTAATCGTTGAATTACATTTATAGTTTATAAGTTTTATTATAATGTAGGAGATGTAATACAATATGTGGATTATTCTGTATAAATATGTTATAAAAAGAATAAACTCTACTTACTAAAAAGATAATAATTACATACTAATAATCAACGGTTATAATGAGAGTTCATTTTATACAATTTTATGTATATAATGTCCGTGGATTCTTTTTATAGTGAAAATAGATTTTTATTAGATTACTTACGATTATGTCAAGAAGTTCTTTCACAACGAATTCTCTTATATTGGCTAAAATATGCTAAGGTGCAAATAATTAAATACTTTGGGGAGATTCTCGTTTTCGCTGTGTATTAATTTTACTTTAATAAATAATTAAAAAAAAACATTAAATCGTCAAAATTCTTAGAGAAAAATTTCAATTATCGCAACAATTATAAACTCTTTTTTGTTGATTAATTATACAAGTACCTGGGCGACCGAGCATCTCGCGGAGTTCTTGGCCAAAAAAAACATTTAAAAAGAAAAACTAAAAATTTGAATAAATACAAATAAAAAACAAAAGTAAAAACTTTGTATCCGACCGGGATACGAACCCAGACACCTGTGGTTGTCAAACTTGCGCCTTGGTTGCTTGACCACGGTATATTTATATATATATATATATATATATATATATATATATATATATATATATATATATATATATATATACACACAAGAATTGCTCGTTTAAATATATAAGATTTGTTATAATCAATGTGTTTTTTTTTAGAACTATCCAAATTTTTACGTTTTATGTTTATGTTACAAATAAGCTTTTTATTATTTATTCACGATTATAATTCTGTATATGCAAATATAGTTGGTAACAGTAATAGCACGAGAATATTATATTATTTCCAACAAAAAATTTATAATATGTGTTACAATGCATCGTTAGTATCAAATAAATAGACAAAACTATTTTAGTTTTATATATACCATGTAACATAACTTTACTATTATTAGCTTAAAAAAATCCAGATATTATTAACGGGCACTATGGCACGAACTTTGAAGTAGAACCGGAAAATTACAAAACCCAATCCCCTAACTGAGAGCTGCTTCAAATACGATTTTTAGATTTTACTTTAGAAGTTTATTTTTGTTGTACTCGAAATTCTCTTTCAATTATATCTAGAGCGATGAGCGGATTTTGTTGTTAGAAGATTCTATTACTATCGAATATATAGATTTAGTTTGTACATGTGTAATAACCATGCTTCGCTCGGGTTCGTCCGTAGATACGTTTTAACGGTTAGTATGGAATAGATATATGATGTTATGCATTATTGCCTACAGCCTTCCTCACTAAACAGGCTATCTAATGCAAAAAGATTTTTCAAGTCGGATTAGTAGTTCCTGAGATTAGCACGTTCAAACAAACAGAATCTGCCCTCTTTATTATATTAATATAGATTAAAATAATTTCGAAAATCTTCACTCTTATACAAACCACTGTAAAAACTATTTAATATTTAAAAATCTTAAGAACGAAAAAACAAGCAGTTTTTTATTTTAGGTTACTTTATACCTGTTATTATGAATTGATTTTATCAATTTTTAGTAATTAAAAAGTTTACACCTCGGTGTTAACAGGATTTATTGAATTTAGCATCGTAAAAAAAAAACAAAATATACTTTACTCAAATAGACTCTTACAAGCAATTTGAATTGTCAGTTTTACATTTTAAATTTAAATTAAATGTCAGTATGTTTTAAAATTATTTTGAATTCGACGTAACGAAATATTTTAGTAAAGAAAACATGTATAATAACAAAAAGGTATTTCTCTCATTAACATATTGATGTAATTTATGTATGAAAAGTAAGTACGATAAAGTTAATCTAAGAATTTGTAAAGGCCGGTATTCACGGTATGAAGACGCGTTCCGTTACAAACTAATCCCGCGTTGCTCATACACTAGCTACTTCAGTTCAGGTAATATTACGATGGACCTTTTTGCGTTAGATTCTCTTTTTCAATATGCCGAATTTCATGCAGATTGCCCGGATTTTCCGGGAACAAGTCTATTGAGTGAGTGGAACCACGAATTCGGATAGTGCAATCATTTCGGGGCCAACGTTGAACTTTTCCGTATGTGAACATAGGCTCTTACATTTTAGCATTGGATGAGATGTTGACTTTTTTATTCCAAGGGCTTGTTATTACTGTGTTTTAATGTTATTTATTTCTTAATCATTATTATCATTAGTATTCCAGTCCACTATTGACAAAGGTGTCCTCTAGTTCCATTAACTGCGGTCTCGGTATTTGCTTATACAACCTGTTATAGCCACCACCAGGAGGGTGTCCTACACTGCGTCGCCCTAAACGTCATCTCCACCTGTGAACTTTCTTATTATTTGTATATTTGTGCTTGTCTTCTATACATCCAATAAAATTCTGAGTCGAATTTGTACATTAAATATTTTTTAGAAAATCTCATTGAAATTATCATTATCATCGATGCAAAGAAGTATAGTTTTTAGAATTTTTGTCTGTATGTCTATCTGTCTATTTATCTGTCTGTGACCGAGTCATAGAAAAAGCACTGGAGGGATTTTGATGAAATTTTGGTATGATGGTCAACGTATAGGATACTTTTACTGAAAATATCTCATCTCTGAGAAATCTAAACTAAACATTAAAACGTAAGTATAATATAATCAAGTAACAAATAAATATAATCAAGTAACTTTTTACTTTCACATTATAAACCTTTCTTAAATGACGCAAAACAACGTTAAAATTGTACGATGCTTTATTTAACTTTAAATAATCAATACATATAATTTCAAGTTAGTTAATGCATCGCAATACTTTAAAATATAAAATATTTTATTCGGCATTAAATTAAAAAATTGTATGTGTTGGTATGTTTGTTACACTTTCACACCATTTTTTGTATGAGAGCTACAACGTATTAAGTTAAGATTTAGTACATAGATGTATGACCTGGAGTAAGACATGGGCTACTGTTAATTACTAAGTGAGGCGAGGAGAAGTGTGCTAATAGTAGATATTAAAAAAAAATCAATCTGTCCCAAATACTTTCTAAAATATCTGCGTGTAAAAGCTCACGTTTCTTGAAAATGGAAAACAAATGCATAATACGTCTCTTAGGAATTCACACAAATTGTTTTAGAGTCGCTGTTTGTAGAACCCTAGATGTTCCTCAGACGTGCTGAGTGCCTACACTTGGAGTTAGCGAAGTTTTATACTATTTTTAAGACGAATGATGTTTATTCATAAGGTTGTGTGTTATGAAAACTAAATAAAACAGTTTTAAAGTTATAAAGCAAATGTCTGCTTTTATATAATAAAATTATCTTCTAAGTTCCTAAATGAGAATGAGAAATGCTATTTAAATTATTATTTTTTATTCATTAAAAAATGAGATTCTAAAAGAAATATTTACGATATTAGTATGTTAATTGCCAAACTGGAGTTAAATTTTTAGCCAGAAGGAGGGTTATGTTTTTCGAATGGATGTATGTATGTATTTTTCATTGGTACGCTCTGTAGCCTAAACGACTTGATGGATTTTAACTTGAGAGGTGTCGTTAGATTCGTCTTTATTGTGAGAGTGAACTGGGTATATCAAAGTTCTAAAAATTAGAATGGCCGACTTTTAGCTCCATTATATGTCATCAAATGAATTAGAAATTTTTCATGCATTTTATTAAATAATTTTAATTTGCTAAAAGCTTTTCATTAATTTTATAGAAGTACCTCATCTTTCATAAATATTTTAGTTTCAAATATTTAGAATAGCTCGTTTATATAAAGTTTCAAATGCTTACAAAGGTCAAGTATTTTATAAACTAACCGAGAGTGTTTTTAAGTAAAGTTTTATTTGGATATTTTTCAATTATTTTAATAAAAATATTGTTTTATACACAAACTATAACATAATTTCAAATATTTATTACCGAAACATTATTTCATTTGAGCTTTTAAAAGCTTTTTTTTAACAATTGTATAAAAGCTATTCGTAGAATAAAAACCAGCATTAAAAAAATACTACTGAATAAAAGTTGTTACATTTTTAAATGTAGTGTAGGTTAACATTTGTTTTATTTTATTCTTTATATGTAACTTTTTTCTAAATGGATTTTTTATTCTTTTTTGTATCGCGACTAAAGCTAATAAAGCTCAATTTGTTCAGGTAAATTTATTTCTCTAATAATAGCTTGTAAAAAGCCTTTCATTCTCAGATACCGATTTTGTCTGATTACTGAAAAAATGAAATTATATTATTAGAATTGGAATAAATGCTAACTGATTTTTTATCTGCCGAATGAAAAATTGATTCTAAGTAAAAATTCGTTATAGCGTAATAATCTTGGCTCAGCTTTTGTCCGGTGAAGCGGTTCAAATCCCGTGCCTCGCACCTCTGATATTTTTATGTGCAAATCATTTTTAACACGATTATCACTTGTCTTACGGTAAAGTAAAACATTGTTGGTAAACCTACATGTCCGTGAGAGAACCTAGCAAGTTTTCGGAAGACATGTGAAGTCCACCAACCCGCACTTGGCCAGCGTGGTGGACTATGACCTAATCCCACTCGCATTGGAGGCCCGTGCCCAACAGTGGGACATTAAAAAGGCTTGAATACGTCGTCAAAGTTATTTATTAAAAAATATATTTTTATACATCACTTTTATTATTCTCCTTTAAAGCCCTAGAATTTATTGTATTTGTATATATCAAAGGTAAGCAAATATTTAATTTCGACTGTTTTGTAACATTATAACTTTTATTGACAGTACCGAAAACTATATTTCGTAAACGCTTGGGAATTGTTGGACGCCTAAGAGGTTCCTTTAAAGGAATTCTATTCTCAGAACAAACCTGTTTTATTTTTGGATAAAGTATTGATATTTTAAAACGAAATACATATATTTTTCAAATATTATTTTAGAATTGAGAGATAATGTAACTTTATATGGCTTTTAAGTCTAACATAGTGATCTTTATACTATTGCATCTGAAGGTCACATAATATGTATTTGAGTTTTAAAGGAACCTTATTTTAAAATTTGATTTTTAGCTTAGTAGCTTAGTACTAGTTCAAATTTTTTTATAAAATAAATAATTATATAAAGTGAATAAATATTTATTATTAATAGAAATATCATGAACTCGATTTCTTACTAATAAAGATAGTTATAGTTTCAATTACATATTTATACTAATATTATAAAGAGGTAAAGTTTGTGAGTTTGTAAATTGTGAGTTTGTGACGTTGTAGGGGGTAATCTCTGGATCTACTAAACCGATTTAGATGAAATTTGCTAAAAAGATAGTTTGAGACCCTGGGAAGGAAATAGAATACTTTTTATCCTGGAAATCATCCCTTGAGGGGGTGAAAATGGGAATGAAAGTTTGTATAGGGAATCAACCTAGGGACGAACCCGAGCGTGAGTCGCTAGTATATTAATAAAATAATAGATATAAATATTTAACCATAAAAAATACTTAAATCATGTCAAGAATATATTATTCCGAATTGAGTTTAATATATAATAGAGGAAATATTATTCCCACTGATCCTGCATTATTACCCAAAGTTACGAGAATGAAAGTAATACGTTAGAAACGTAGTATAAGCTCTCTAAATTCCGCATAAAGTTGTTGGCTTTGTACGTATCGTGTAGTAACGAAACGCTTTGAATGAAAAGCTCAATTTCGTATCTAAAAAAGTTTTTGCTATAAAACGCATTGAGTAAATCTACATTAATATGCTAAAGATTGAAGAGTTTGTTTTTTTGTTTGTTTAAACACGTTTATCTATGAAACTTTTACAAAAAATACTGATGCATTAAATGGGAAATTATTATTACGATTCTTAGGAGCACAAATTACGCAAGGAGAGCCTTGCCTTTCCTTTTATATATATATATATATATATATATATATATATATATATATATATATATATATATATATATATATATATATATATTACTTACCTTGTTTAAATGAGGTTTTTGTATAGCTTATGCATCTTTAGATGTTTTTACTATACGTTATCAATTTAACTGTCGTACCAGCTGTCATAGTTTTAAAATAATTGTCTTCCGGATTAAACTTAAATAGACGAGGATAGTCGTGAAAACCTTTGAGGGAAAGCTTTTGTCCACTAGTGGAGGTGTTTCACCTTCTTTTAATAACTTATTTTGCGTTTATTTCTTATTATGAGTTTTTTTATAGCATCGTACATATTAGGATTGCCCATTAGAATTTATGTGCTACGTATAATTAAAAAAAAAACTCTTAGTTTATAGTGCTTTTGAAATAAAAAAAGAAATCCAAACTATAATCCATTTTATTCTATTGTCCAACTATTTATAAAGTATTTTTATTCGTTTAAACATAATATCTTTTAAAGATAAAATACGCAAACTGAACTCGACATATGGCTAATGTGTGGCCATCCTCATAAAGTTTTAGATGCAGTATGCGGCATTAGGATCGATAGTTATGGATTCTTAGCACCTCGTCGCACTGACGTAGAACAATAAATTCATTCCTTTCCATTTGCTTATACTAGCTTTTATCTGTGGGTTTGTTCGTGTATATTCCATTTAAGTCAAAAACAACTATAACATCTTTTAAATTTACTATCTTTAAGCAAATTATAGGCGTTAAAACGCATAACAGACACCTAATATCATTATTTTTCATCTCATAAGAGAAACGACGTCTACTGTGGGAACTGTAGTAAGAAAGGCTGAACTGAATAAATTATGTAAATATGCCTCCCTTAATCAAAATTATTTCATTATACCCTTTGCAGTAAAACCCTTGGAGCATAGGGTCATGCCAAAAACTTCTTGAAACGTATAACACCTCGTCTTATCGCCTCTACTGGTGATAAGAGAACTAACTCGTTTTTGCCCAGAGTTAGCATTCTTTTTTTTTTATTTATTCATTATTTCTTTATATTTAAGTATATTTTAGTTTTGTTGTATTTTTTCTTTTAAATAGAGTATAAAATTTATTATTTTTCCATGCGAATGATATTGTTCTTAAGAAGTTTATTTTATATATATTTATACTATACTATAAATAATTTGTTCACACTATATATATCCCCTGTGGAGCATCTAAAGAGAATAAAGTGTCAAGCACTACGATCTCTGCATAGCTCTTTCACTTCGACTATTTTCATTTCTTTAGAGTTTAATATTTATTTATTTTTTATTGTTTATTTATTATTATTAACTGCCTCGGTGGTGTAGTGGCTAGCATGTACGGCTGCATACTCAGAGGTCCTGGGTTCGAGTTCCGGGTCGGGCCAAGTTTAGTTATTGAGTCTTTCTGTATAGTAAGTCTCAGTAACAGCCCGGAGTTGGGAAGTTGGCGGTGTTTCACCCCCGTGCCTCGGAGAGCACGTAAAGCCGTCGATCCTGCGCCTTAACTCTCACTGGTCGTGTCGAGCAGTCGTCCCACCGGAGTATGAGAGTGACAGGAATAGAGAGTGCACGTTGTGTCTGCGCGTACACTTGTGCACTATAATATCTCCTGCGCAGTTGGCTAGTCTCAATGTGATTGGCCGCCGTGGCCGGAAACGGCTAGCAGAACATCATCATCATCATTTTTTATTGGGTTAAAATTAGGTACCTTTAGGTTTTTCTGTTAGCATAAATGATTACTCGCGTACATTTTGTACTTTAGCAATTCTAATGGACCAGTAACTGTTGCATTTTAGTAAATATTCATAAGTACTATTATATTATCTTTTATATAATTATTAGAATTCAATTATTGAAATAGATTTTACTAAGAGAAATAAACATTGGTTGTAGTAAGCTAAAGAGTTTATTTGTTTTTTGTTTAAATCAACAATATTATTGATCGAAGGTTTTTTGTTTATTTGCTTGTTTGTATGCGGTAATATCTGAAACTCGTCGTCCCAGCGCTTATTTGACCAAACGACCACTGAAAGAGTTTTTAATATAGAATTGGTGACTTTTAAATGTCAATTACTATTGGCATTACTTCTTGTATACTATCTTAGAAATGAAGCTTTGTTAATAAAATAAAACAAGTATTGGAAGTTTAACCAAATAAAGATTAACGTGACGAACTATCAATCAGATACGAAAGAAATTGTGTATTGGAGCTTATTTGTTGAGGAAAGATACCTAACCTTAAGATTATTTGCGGAAAAATATATAAAAAACTATGCGAGTGAAGTCACTGGTAAATACTAGTTTTAAAATAAAACTTCATTAATATGACATCGTTTTATTATGACAACGTTTACATTCACGTATGGAAAATTCGTTTGTTAAAGTGGAAATTCTTACTTTGCGGGGCTTTTAGTAGATGAGATTAGAGGTCGACGCCTGCGTTAATATAAGTGCGAGAATTAGATGTGTCTAAATTGTAAGTAGGTACGGAGCCATTTTGGTTATATTGTTATTAGCTCAGTTATATGTAATTTAATGGGAATGGTAAAGTGGAGTATGAGACCTTCGAGGGTGTTTTCGTAGTATAATTCGTAGACATAATATCATCATTTTAAATAATAGTCTATGTGCTATTTTCTCTTACTTCACTTTGGTCCTTATATTCCAGATATATGAGGAGTCACCTTCGAAATAGAAGATTGGTAGTTGTTATTTTTATTCAAGTTCCAGTAATTTTTATAACGATTTTTATTGATAAAGTTGTTTATTAAAAGATGGTATTATTTTGAATGATGTGATTTCTATTACATAAATTTCATCCAGATCCATTCAGCTGTTCTGGCGTGATTGAGTAACAAACATTCATCCAAACTTTCGCATGTACAATACTATCGGCTCACCTTCGCTTCCCTTCGGGTCCGTTCCTAGACAAAAATAGATCTGTATCACGGTAACCGCACATTTTTCCAGGATAAACAGTAACTTATGTACTATTACAGACTATAATCTATCTCTATGCCAAATTTCATCCAGATCCGTTCAGCTTTTCTGGCGTGAAAGAGTAACAAACATCCATCCATCCATTTATCTATCTATCCGTCCATCCTCACGAACTTTTACATTTATAATATTAATAGGATACATTCTACATAAAAGCAGAAAATTTTCATAATGTACAAATTAAAATACGGCATTAGATAAAAATGTGGCCCGTCGCTCCATGACTGCGTAATTTCTGTGAAAATGGTCGTGATTTTCTGTGAATGAGTGCGGTTAAATTGCTTATTTTGTTGACTTGAGGTGAAGCGTATCCTAATGGTGAGCTCATAATTTCTAGGACTGCAGTTTAAAATATTGTTTTTGTGGTTGTTTTTAAGCTGTGTTTTTGTAAATGTTTTTAATTACGATGTTGTATTCTAATATAAAAATGTATATGCTTTCTATATATACATAGGATGTTCTGGAGGAAATTATATTTGGTAAATGAGTAATTTTTTATTATTTTATGTCAAATTATAGATAACTAGCATTGCTCGCGGCTCCGCTCGCGTTCAGATGACCAAAAACCAAATAAAATAGGGATTTTGTAATTTTTTTTAAAGATAAGCTATTTTTAATAGTTTTTGCCTTATTTAGTAAGTTACCTTGCTAAAATATATTTAGTAGCATCGTGGTTTTATTCTAACCAGTTTTTGTATTTTTTCTCAGAAATGAGATATTTTCCTGCGGTAAAAAGTACCCTATATTGACCCGGATAACCAGCTATGATCATACCAAATTTCATCAAAATTCCTCCAGTAGTTTTTCTGTGATGCTGTTACAGACAAACAGACAGACAGACAAAAATTTTAAAAACTATAGATTCGGCCTCTGTATCGATAATAATGTCTATTTCAATAAGGTTTTCCAAGACATATTTAATGTACAGATTCGACTTAGTTAGAATTTTATTATATGTATAGATGACATTAATTTTATAAGCCTGAGAATTTGTCAGTATGTAAGATACTCGTAGATCCTGAATTACGCAACACCGAGGACAAAAACTTGTATTCTACATTTACTAAAATCTTAATAGAAATATTATAAATGCAAATGAGTGTTTGTTTGTTATTCTTTTATGTAACAACTGAGCTAAGATTGACATAAGGTTTTGCTTGTACATACTACGTAGTTTATGGATCAAAAAGCGACATAGGCTAACTTATGCTCCAGCAAATTAAGTAGTTCCCATGGAATATAATATATTAGTATATTGCAAAGAATTATGAGCGAAGTATAGAACTGCTACCAGTATATTGTATATAAAAAGGAATTAAGTGATCATATCTTTCGTCTAAGTTTGTGTATAAAACCTGACGAACCTTCAAAGTTTGCCAAACTATTTCACTACTATTCCTGTTATTATGATTTGAAGTAGGATCGAGCTCAAAGTGTAATTTCTAGGGGGAAAATAAAGGCAACTAATTAAAACGGCGTTAAAGTTCGACCCTTGGGGGTCGTAAAAACTTTACAGTTAGCTTTAGGAAATGTTTCAACTCAAGCAAGATGCGAGTGACGGGAGAACAGAATCGATTTAATATGTAAATTGAACATTTTAAACTTTATTCGAACTAGCTGTAAAAGAAACAAATAGTCTACATAGATTCGAGTAATTGATTAAAACGACTGGAATTAACTACGTACATTTGTAAGTTCGTAAAAATGTGTTCCGTTAAAGTTATCTTAAACAGATATAACTTATGATCTTAGAACTGTCTAAAGTAATATCTCAGCATACAAAAAGTATGACATATTTGAAACTTGTATTTTATCATTTTTATTGTTATCATTCTATAATAAATGAGATCAAGTTGTATATTGTGTGTTTTCGAAATAATATTTTTTTACTAAAGCGGTTCACTGATTTTTTACCCAGAGTTTTTTTTAATAATTTTACCCTCAGTTATTGAATTATTCTTTAAATTTAAATATGACCTTTCGTGAAATATGAACATAATTCCTATTGATTAATTATTTAATAAACATGAAAACCCGTTTATATCACATCATCCACAGTTTTCATAATTTTGATATGTCTTTATCTGTAATTTTGAAACATTTATTAACAACAGTACTATGAAATATTTTTGTATAACATATCTATGGAATATTTTTGTATCATAGATTGTACGAACTGAAAACATGCATAAGTTTGATTTTGAACGCAAAATTTATGAGATATATCTTATTTGTAGGTCTATATTGTAGGTTGAGAAGGCTAAGTAGGGAGCTACGCTATGCTGCGCTCCCACCTTAGCCTTTTCAACCTACGTTATCCAAGTCGGACTGCCACTTAATAGAACATAAATGATACACTTAGATAAAAGAATAGTCTACTTACGTTTATGAACTGCATGAGTACACTTAAAACACTAAGAACATTTAAAACTATAGTAATAGTTTTAAAACAAAAGACTAGAAACGAACGTATACGAAAATTAACAAAAACTAATAACTACTGGAAAATAATATAAGAAAAATAACTATGGTAAAGAGCAAAAAGTATGAAAACTCAAACGCGTTTAATGAGTACAGATCGTATTCACATACACTATGGAACTTCACGGTATTTTGTGACTACCCTCTAAAAATACTGAAAAGTATTCACAGATATTAAAACAAAAAAAAATCTTAAATGTAAATTACTTATATAACTCAATATTCTACATAAATCAAATAAAAATTCGTAAATGTTTGTATGAATTGAAAATAACATATTACTATTTTAGAATCTTAGTAATCTGCCGACAATTTTCACCTTTAATATGCATAACTCTTAACTAATTATTAACGATAATCTGTTATGTCATTTGTAAAAATTTAAGTTCATTTTGTTTAGGTTATTGTTTTTAGTGAAATTATCAAAATATTAATACAACAAAGCCTTAATTGTTATGAAAATATGGATTTTACATGAAAAAGAATATTTATTATTCGTTAAAGGTATGTTTTATCTTTTGTAATGGCTTATTTAGGTATAGAAATGTATGAAAATGTTCTAACATTAAGACTCTTATAACTTTTGACTACTTCTTTTCCTCAAAATAATTTTTATATAATATTTGAACTCCCTATCACCTCCCTGATACAAAAATACCACTCACTTCTCCAGGGGCCGCTTCCTATATACTAAACTTGTGCCGAGTTGCTAGTAATATATATAACCGCTAAAAATAAGATATAAAATATAGGTATAATAAGTTTCTCTAACCTTTTTTCTAAGCTCTAATCTTTTTTTTTAAGTTCTGAAACAGTTACAAACTTTACCCATATAATAAAATGTTGACCAATTTTAGTTCAAAGTAAAAGTTAGTATTATTGATTAGTTAATTTTTAACCGACTTCCAAAAAGGAGGAGGTTATCAATTCGTCGGAATCTTTTTTTTTTTCTTTGTTTGATATTAGGAAATATCATTAAATAAAACTATCTTTTCGGATTATTTCACGGATTTATTTTGATTTTTTGTTCCCGATGTTTCGAATGCTTTACATCATCCATGGTCACGGGAGAGACTGAAAAGATAATTTTTATTTAAAAATGTCAAACATTTGCGTAAATCTAAGAAAGTATTATAGGAAATATCATATTAAAAAAAATCGAGTAAAGACAGAGCATGTTGCTGGCATGTAAAATACAATTTTAGCTTTCTTAAGTTAAAGGGAACTGATAAAGCACTTCCAACTTAAATGACGGTGCCTTTGACTGCGTAATTCAGTTCACTCTACTTGAGACTGCAATTAATAAATACTAACATTTTATAGGAACGCTGCTCCAAAATTACATCGAAAGTTTTTCAATATCAATAAAGTGTTCTTCTAAAAATATGAGAAACTTAGAAAAGTCAGATTCTGTATAGCTTTTGGCCCTAATCCAACTTTTGATTTAAGAAAAAAATAATCGATAAAATAACATAAGTAGTTTATATATTAAGGTAATAAATTATAAAAGTTGGAGCAAAATTAAAGAGAATCAATTATATTTGAAAATTATATATTTGCTTTCTGACACTTTTGTAGGCATCGCATCTATTGAAATGATTAGTTGTTAAAATAACATTAAAGGTAAGCTATAATCCCTTAGGATTGCCTCAATGAGACAAGAAGAAGATGAGTAAAGCACATAGTCCCGAACATAGTTTAACTTTTCCACCAAACGTGCATTTGCTTTGTTTTGGTGGAGTGAACTCAGTAGCGTCTGATAACCTAAGTACGCCTGAAACCTTGTAGTAGTAGTATACAGGGTGGAAAAAATAAAATAATGCTTCCTTTGAGTGAAACTTGATATTTTTAGTGTTTAAGACACTTTCCTTCCAAGTCCCGTGCTTTTATTCCACGATGTTGGTTAAAGTCTAAATATATGCTAGATTTCATGGTTTTCTTTAATATTAAGATATAATGTTTGTTTGAGAGATTTTATCCTTACCATAGACTCTATCGGCTAGTTCAATAAAATAGAGGCGGTGTATTTTATTTTATTTTTAGTTGGTTCAATTACAGACTCAGGTAATTTTAAGAAAATATAATTTTTTAAACTAAAAGAATGTCTTTTTTGAGTAAAACTTAATAACTCAAATATTTCTAAGGTACTTTTTTCCTTGTCCCATCCATTTGTTACAGTCTGTAAATATATACAGGATAGTCATTGAAACATCACTAGGAGTCAGAAAATGCTCATCTCGACGGATGCTGGAAGTTTTGACATAGCAATTGCTCCTGGTACTTGAATCAGACTTAAAGAGAATAGTCTTGAGAACGATTCTATAGTTTAGTTGTGGGCCAGGAATAAGATAAGTTCTTTTAAAGTTATGAGAAAATGGGTCTCATTCTTATAAGAAGAAACAAAATATTACAAATAGAACACCTGTGTGGCTGTATAATGTATACATATATCCCCCTATTAAAGCCTTTCATCTCAGAATATACCATGGTTAAAAGTTAACTAAAAACGTAATAAACATGGATTCTAATTAATTTTAAGGGTCCAACTAGTATACATAAAATGTATCATGCGATATATCAAATAAAATGGATCATTATCAGAATATGGAAACATATTTTATTTACAATTTCAAAATAACTACATATTATGGAGGTAGTCTGAAAATATTTAGCGCAAAGTGTACATTTTTTAATTAAAATATTTCTTTTATTTAAATAAACTATTATTGGGACTATTTTTCCAGTATTAAGTAATTATTTATATTTATCTCGTTTTCATTATGAAAAAAAGCATATATATTACAGCTATGTGGTTTAAAATTTTCCAAAAAAACAAAAATTTACTATATAATATCATTAAATAATATAAGTTATAATAAAAATTCACACTCTTGTATTCACGTCGACGATAAAATAGCAGAAAGATGAGCTGCTGTGATTAATAGTGGGGTAGACCTTTATATAGGGTCAGGATAGTAATAAGTGACAACTTATTTTACTTAGGCTTAACCCTCTCAAGTTCATATTATGAGGTTCTTTTTTTTCATATGAATTTTATGATATTTTTGCGACACATTTTTAGTGTTTTGGTCTCATTAAAATAATATCTATCTATCATTTAAATTATATTAGAGTAGTATGTTTGTGAGAGTTTTGAAGAAAAGAAATTTCATTTACAGTGTTCGTCCGTTGTTTGTTTGTTATATTCAAAAAATAGTACTGAAACAATCTGTCTTGAATATTTATATATTTATAAATGAAAATATATATTTTTTTATATAGACAGGTGTTCTGAAAACAAATAATATCTAATAATACCTTTTAACGAGCAATTCTTGCATATTTATTTATTTATATATACCGGTGATTTCGGAAACGGCTGTAACGATTTCGCTAAAATTTGGTATGTGGGGGTTATTGGAGGCGGAAAATCGATCTAGATTAGTCTCATGTCTGGGAAAACGCGTGTTTTCGAGTTTTCTTGTGCTTTTCTTTCGCATTATTCGCTTATATCACTAAACTTAAAATGGTTTTAGAAGAAAATATTTGTATTCTTTTTTAATTTTTCTTAAAATACTTTCTTGAGACCTTCTAATACTTTTTTGATAAAAACTAAAAAAGAAAAACTAAAAAAAAAAATACGGTGAAAGAAAACATCGTGAGGAAACCTGCATGTCTGCACATAGCAAATTTTCGAAAGACATGTGAAGTCCGCCAACCCGCACTTGGCCAGCGTGATGGACTATCACCCGATCCCTCTCGTATTGCAGGGGGCCTCTCATACGTACGAGGTGTCGGACGTCGACCCCTTCAATACGACGTGTCCAGTGTGTAGTAGGACGATAAAAAGGACTGCATACAATTCTTTTTGAAGATAATATAAAATAAATACTTTTTTTGTTCTTAAAATTACACACTAAAGATCAAATAAACCCTCTTTTTGGTGTAAAAATTGACAATTTACTTTTAATTACTGTCGGAAATTGATGTTTCAGGTGTGAAAAATCAAACTGTTAATTACTTTCAGATAAAATCTCCACGCTGCTTGAGCTAAAATTGGTATTGTACCCTTGTAAGGTCGCACCCCTCATTATCATTACAAACTTAGTTTTACCCCTTAATTTTGTCCCTTAATTTTCTGTATATAGTTAGAAGGGGTGCTGGAATATGGGTTGCTTTATATAAATATCCTCTAACATGCGTCCTTGTATGAATATTATATGTTAAGTTTATGTCATTCTATAATGTAGTGGCTATAACATTTGGTGCGCCGTAAATTTAGTATGATACGTTATTAAACTATGGTATCAAACGAGTGCGTACTGACAAGCCTGTCGTTATTTAGATTAAAATAAATATACATAATATGTATTTTTTTTAATTTCAGAAAAGATGATCAATCTTATTTAGATACGCGGGGGACATCATGGTACAGAAGAACATTCTCTATATATTTTAATTCTACTAAGTAGTCCAAAATGACGATAATCTTCCACAAGCTGATTAAGAGATCAAGATGTGATGCTGTAAAATAACGAGCTTCCTTGCTCCGGGTTGCTGCTGTGAATTTCTTGAAAGTAAAACGCAGTCAAATTGGCCTTACTTGAAACCCAAGATCATGAACTTCCACAGTTATCCTGTTCAAAATATATTTAATACTAGTAATTTACCCTTGTTTTGCACGATTGCGAAAGTGAGTGCCTTTTGCGATTTAATACAAAAACTTCTAAATTGTGCCCGAATGGCGCACTCCTATAAGCCACAGAACAAAGAACATTGAACATTACAAAAACATCAACATTTCAGTGTTTGTTTTTAATGTCAATATAACAGTTTTTTATCAAATGCATATAATATATAATTAAAATTTTTGTGTGTATGTTTGTTCCGCCTAATCTCCGAAACAAGTGGACCGATTTTAACGGGACTTCCACTGGCAGATATCTGATGTTAGAAGAAGTAACTTAGGCTATTTTAATTTTAGAAAAATAAACAGGGTTCTGCACAAAAAACTCATGAAATTGTGAAGAAAATCCGCTTATCCAGGGACACACCCGAGCGAAGTCAGTAGTTTATAGCATATATAGTATAATATATGTATGTATGTATTCATTTTTTGACAAAATTTTGACATGACATTAATGAGAAAAAAATAAAAACCGACTTAAGAACACTAAAAAGTAAAAAAATACTGATTGGTATTTTTCATTTATTTATATAGCTAATCAGAGATTTTCGACGTCGGTACGTTTTGATTTGTATCGGCTGGTACTATACAAACATTAAAAAAAATAATAAAAAAAAATAAAGCCGGATTGAGAGGAGGTTCTTCTTTTTGAAGAAGTCGGTTGAAAATCCAAAGTCCAAAAGTTTCATCGTGAACGAGAAAACACATTATTATACGTAGCATTCTTGCCACAACTTCACACAGGCATGACTTGTACACTAATTTTATTAAGTACAAGTTTTGATACCTAGACACAAACAACACTGTAGTTTTTGGACTTTAAAATACTAAGTTTATATTATGTATTATTAAATTTCTTAATTACTTACTAACAAAATTGTTCTTTATAAGCGTTGATTTGTTTTCGATACATACAATATACTAATTAAGTATAGATTTATTGTTTTTGTATTTTTTCTTGTAAATAAAGTATTTACCGTATTATTTTATATGAAAGAAGTGTTTGAGTTTTATCATCAACCAGCGACTTACCCTCACTTCGCTCGGGTTCGTCTCTAGGTACGTTTTCATTTTTTTGAACGGGATCCTAATTCTTATTCTAAAATAAAAGTAGCCTAAGTTACTCTTTATAAGATCAGCTATCTGCCGGTAAAAGGCCCGTCAAAATTAGTCCAGCTGTTTCGGAGATTAGCCACAACAAACAGACAGACAAAAAAAAACGTATTTTTCTTATAAGTACAGTATATAATTTTATATGCATTTAGTAAAAAACTGTTATTTTGTAATTACAAACAGACTCTTCAATTTTATTTATCTGTATGTATAGATGGTTAGACTACTAGCGGAATCCTAATTATTTTTCTAAAATAAAAGTAGCCTATATTATTCCTAATAACATCAGCTATTTGCCATTGAAAATCCCTTCAAAATCACTTCAGATGTTTCGGAGATTAGCCGGAAGAAACAGACAGATAAAAATTAAAAAAAAAAATTATTTTCCTTATAAATACCGTATGATGCTTTTATTTTGACATTACAAATAGACACTACAATTTTATTCATCTGTATAGATTATAAAGACTTAGGTTATAAATTAAAACTATTTATAAAAGTTTTATCTTTTAAATAGTATTTGTTTCAAAATAATACTTTCTTAATCTTATCTTATACTCGTATATTTGTACTTTGGTCTTATTACTCCCCACATAACTAAAAAGTTAGCTAGTTTAACCAGAAGAAATCCATTACTCTCTGTTAATCTTTGGATGAGTTTTGGCAAAACCAAAATTTATTATGTTTCACACAAATCTAAATATTCTAAATTATCTGTCTAATTATTTGTCTATGTAGTTTAAGGTTTAGAGTCTAATTTTGGTGTTATATACAATTTAAACGTAGGCATTTTTCTATAATCCTACGCCCTACCTGAGCAGATTATATTTTACTGAAATTGACTGATAACATATCTCCGTGAATCTAAATGAAAATGAAAATAGCTTAGCGCTACGAGTATATTTGTTTTAGAGTCAGTGGTGACGAACTCGCTTGGGATACTGAGTGAAGCGGGTTCGAATCCCGAGTTTCGCACCTCTGATATTTTCAGGTGCGAATAATTTCCAACATGATTATCACTTACCTTACGGCCAAGGAAAACATGGTAAGGAAATAACAAATGTTATATAAATATCTCGTGTTACAGTGTTTGTGGTTCACTCCTTCGAAACAGGCCGATTTTAATGATTTTTTTTTGTATATTTGGTAGTTATGTGAATAGGTCGTAAAGTATTTTTCACCCTCTTACCTCCACCCCTCAATTTTTTAATTGCAATATTTGTATTTATGTATGAACATCCAAATAATTTAATATTATATAAATACATAGAAATGCATCTGAGCGAAGCGAGGATTAGTCGCTATATACTACATAAATGAGTTTTTTTTGTTAATTTAACGCGGGCAAAGCCGCAGGTTCTGCTAGTATATTATATAAAAACATAACAATTATATAAGTTATCCAAGTATAACAGCAAGAAAATAAAATTAATAACGTATTTAATGATTACGTATATTTTAAATATATTTAAATCTTTATTTAAGTCTCTTTTGTCATGATAAATAAGGATTGGTCGCGGTTTTGAATTATTAAGGCTATTGTATATTAAATAAACCTTTCCAAAGCTTACATTGTTTTTCAAACAAGATTACATCTAATCCGGGATTCGTCACAAAATCAATTTCAAAGGCCGTTCTAAAAAATTTTACACATTTTATTCTATCTATTGCTATAAATCTATTTTATTTGATCTATATAAATAAAATGAACGTTTGTTTGTTTATCCTCTATTCCTAAGCCATTGATCCGATTGTGATAAAACTCTGGTTGGTATTTTGTATCGCTGGTATAATAGTATAGTATAGAATATTTTGCATAACTAGTGTTACCTAGTGGTCGAAATTCGACCTCACTCGTAATTGAAAATTTGAGGAAAACGTACAGAAATGAGTAGAATTCACACATCTATACAGATAAATAAAATTGAAGTGTCTGTTTGTAATGTTAAAATAACAGTTTTTTATACAGTACTAATAAGGTTTTTTTTATCTGTCTGTCTATTTGTTCCGACTAATTTTAAACTAAATGGCTGGTTTTTTTTAAGAAAAGAATCAGGGTTTCGCGCGAAATAATTAAAACCCAAGAAATTGTGAACAAAATCCACAAATCTACATCCACAAAAAATTCTATAGTTTATGATATAAACAAAAAACTCTTGACAAACTGAGGAGAAAAGGTGAACTGTTTTGTCATTGCCTATTTATATATAGATATTATGGTTACAGTATTAGCAAAAAAATTCAAAACATTCGATCATTGATAAAGACACTTAATGACTACGAGCATATTAGCTATGAGGAGTTTAGCATATTCTGCTGCGGATCTTAAGGTTCTGAGTTCGAATCCCGGGACAAGTTTGTCTGTCAAAGAATTTTCATTTAAAGCCTGGAGTTCAGGAGCTGGTACTTCGCCCTCATGCCTTAGAAATCTGCGCCTGATATCTCGGAATTAGAAAATAATAAAAAATGAAAATATAATAAAAAATATAAAATAAAAATAAAACTAATAGGATTATTTGTATTTATAGTTTTTTTTTATCCTGGGATAAAGAAGTTACTAAGGGATAAACTAGGATAGACTATGTTCTTGAGTTAAGGATAAAGTGATGAGTAAGTTGTAGATTAATATAAAAAAACGTAAAGATATTGAAATAAAAAAAATGTTATAATGCTATAATATTTTATTATTACATAAACAAAATTTCAAATTAAATAACTATCTATTTTAAATTCCATCAACATATATCTAGCTATATTTACATAATATATTGTATTTATTAAATAAAATATTTACATTCAATATTACTTTTAACAGTAAAGATATTCTAAAATTCCATGCCACTTTCATAGGACAAATTAAAAACATCTGTTAAATGTACATATCTCGTATGACAGTGTTTGTGGTCGCACTTCTTCGAAACGGCTCGACCGATTTTAATTTTTTTTTGTATATTTGGTAGGTATGAAAATAGGTCGTAAAGTATTTTTCACCCTCCTACCCCCACCCCTATTTTTTAATCACGATTTTAATATTTTTGTATGTACAATATTATATAAATACATAGCGACGAACCTGAGCGAAACCAGGGTGACTCGCTGTATAACGTAAAGCATATATATATATATATATATATATATATATATATATATATATATATATATATATATATATATATATATATATATATATATATATATATCTATTTTTATTGTACACACTCTAAGAAACTATCATTTTACAATATTGTAGGCGAGAATATCGACTATATTAAATAAAAGCATCTTATGCAATTATTGATCACGTATGTGATGATATCACATAAGAAGATACTAATTTGCATCATTGTCTTTCAACACACATCGAGTTGTAGATGAATGCATTGAATTGGTTTGCATTTTAATGTTCTTTTTTTTAAATTAGATAATTAAACATAATCTATCTATACATATAATAAAATACTAAATGAGTCGAATCTGTACATTAATTTTGTTTTTGAAAATCTTATTGAAATAGTTATTATTATAGATACAGAGGCCGAATCTATAGTTGTTAGAATTTTTGTCTGCCTGTCTGTCTGTCTGGGAACGCATCACAAAAAACCACTGGACAGATTTTGATGAAATTTGGTATGATGATAGCTGCTTATCCGGGTCAACATATATGATACTTTTTATTGCGAGAAAATATTTCATCTCTGAGAAATCTATATAAAACTTTAAAACGTAATATATAAAACACAAAAATATAAGAATTTTTATGCCTATACATTCAAATATAAATAGCCGATTTCTGCTGTTTCTTATTACACTGACACTTTTTTTTGATATCCATTATTTGATGACGGTCTGACATATGGAAATGTAGGCATATTATTAAGCTCAATATCATAAATTCGATTCTCGTGAAATATCATTGTAACAAGCACGTTATAAACTGTTATTGCTAGAAAAAAAAGGGTGTCTAATACCAGGTAAAAATTACAAGGAGATTTTCCGTGCCTTTTTTAGTAATATTTAAAAAAATGTATGGATTATTATTATTAATACTATTCTTTATATATTGTGTACATTTATAAAGTTCCGGTGTGCATGTGTTCGTAATTTTTCTCCTCTAGATTTGACCGGTTTGGATGTTTTTATGTACTTATAGGGTCACCTGGATGACTCCCGGTTATAGTTGGACCCGGTAGCTGGCGCTGTTGTCGAGATCCAGTTTATTTTTAAATTCTGACAAAATGATACGCTAGTATTTTATATACATATTTAGATAATATGTGAGTGTCTTATTAGTGGCCATACAATATATTATGTCATATAACTATAATATATAATTTTATATAAAAGCTATAGGTAAATTCTATAATATGCAAAAAGTAAACAGTGATTATGAACAATAAACATATACTCTATACAATGTATCTGCAATTTTTGAATATCTTTTTGAAGTTATACTTCTTTTGGCACGTTAAGAAAAATTATGAGAGTAAAATTTTTACGATACGCACGCACACCGACAGCCAAAACGCGACATGATGAAGTTAGCTGCATTCCTTTCACAAACAGAGAGTTGTGACATACAGGATAAAATCTTAAGCTATTTTTGTTCTGTTACGTCAAAGAAGTATAACTTATTAAGTGTGTACACACACGTTTTTTTGGCATGGAATTGAATAGAATGTCTAAAACAACGAGATACTTATAAAATAATGAAGAAATGCTAATTTTTGAATAAGAAAAAACTAAATTCTAAACAAGCATAATATCCATTAACCACTTATATTTATATCACATTTCTTTACAAAATTCTTATTTATATTTACAATACTTACATTTATTTTGAATTAATTGAATTATATAATTGTATTGAACTATATTCTTTATATTACGTTTGATGGATATTAACATAACGACTCGGTTGACGTGATAATATGGTTGATAGAATTGCATGACAGATAGGATTGCCTCTCTTACTTTCTACACATTGCATCGATCAAAAAAGTACTCGATACACAATCAACGACAAAAAATGTCCTCAACGTATGAGCGCTCATTTGAAGATTTAAGCGTGCTTTTTTTTTTATGAAACTTTAAGCTTTGCATTTAAGGTTGAATTTACTTTGTTGTACATTTATTTCAATTAGAATTAACTAAACACAATTGGTGAGTTTTAAGAGAACTTTTGCATGGGATTGTGTATCTAGTACTGTTTTGATCGATGTTTCTACATCCATAACGCTAATAGAAAACTAAAAATTGTAGTGCTAAACATTTTTTAAAAGATGTGACACCTCTTCTTATTGACTCTTTGGTGATAGGAGAGGTGACTCGTTTTTCGCGCAAAGAATCGGTATTGTCGCTTAGCGGAGGAATGTGGCTATCATTCTTGCCGCTATTCCATGCGGACATAACTTGTACAGTAATAATTCAGTGTACGTTTTTTGTATATATAATGAAGTATATTTGTAATTTTATTTATTGTAAATAAATGTTAAAAATATATGCGAGTCACGTATTCTAACCACGTTATTTTCTTGTATTTCTTCTATTTGCTTTCTATTAGCGATAGCGATTGTAGATTGACATTTTCATTATTATCGTCATCCAAGTTCACTGAAATTGTTTGCTGTTCTTACTCCTTCTCTAATATTATAACAAATCGTTGTGAGCATGGCGATAGTTTCAGCTTTAATTATCATTGATCTCATTTTCACGTAAAAATATGTGTTGTTTATTTATAAAAGGTACTAAACTTAAATCTATACTCAATACATGAAATTGACAAATATTAAATGAAAAATCTGCTACATAGCTAAACGAAAAACCATAATATGATATTTGCAAAAGCGTATTTGTTGATATATCGTCAACTATACATTTCATTGGGATGTTATTATATTGAGACAGTGTATCTGCCATAGAGTGCCATATATATATATATATATATATATATATATATATATATATATATATATATATATATATATATATATATATATATATATATATATATATATTTGTAAATGAAAAAGTCAAGTTTCTTACATTTTTATAAGATGTCGTCCAGCATCAAGTAGTTTTTTTTATTTGTTTTAAATGTACTATTATATTTCTGGAAGTGACTAAACCTGTTGTCAAGAAAAGCAAGCTAGTTAAAAATATTGTTATTAACATTGTATTTAATAAACATACAAACAGACGATTTTAAAATATTTCCAATAAAATGTCATCATTTTTAATTTTAATATATTTGACTGTAGCAATACTAACCAAATGACGCCTCTAGAATTGGATGTGAATGCAAAAGTTATTTTCTCACTAAGCTTGGTGACCAAACTGCTCATTTCGGTTTGGCCGATCCCTCTGTCAAGCGGATATAGTCTAACCAGATAAAGTTCGTGATTCGGTCAGATCAAATCTAAACGTCTGTAGCAGCAGTTACTTCTATGGGGGTGTAAAAATGTATTATAGCAATTGATAAAATTATTGTTACACGTTATTCTATTTGAGTACATAAAACGTTTATATTTTCTTATTGCGATTTAGAAAATTATTTACGAAAGCAATATTGAGATTTTAATTTAATTATATTTCAAAACCACATTTCTACCCACTATGGGTATCAAAAGAGAATAGTCAAAATTTAAATACATCACAATACATGAAATTGTTATTTTAAATGTGTAAATACATAGTATGGAAATTAATCACAGAAACTAATAAAGTAATAATACGTTAGACGTTAAAATGAGAACAAATTATTTAGTTATATCAACTAAAACGATGAATTACATTTGATTATAAAATCGAAAATACGTTAAACTTATTCTATACAATTTGTAAATATCTAGCCTATTAATAATAATATAAATGTTAATAAAACAGAAATATTTACGTCTCGGCATGCATTTGACGTGTGAATTAAATTTCTGTAATCTTTCGCTTCATTTTGGGATGGATAGGTGTAAGTTCTATCAGTGACACTTTTAACTTCAGCAGGACAAGGTAGCAGTTCAACAGGAATTTGTAATAGAGTTTTCTCATTTTCAGCTTTAATCCTCTTTGGCTCATCGATGTAAATGTCATCTGTGTCACTAAACTCTTCTGGCGCATCCAAATCATTCCTAACTTTATCGATCTCTTCTATATTATTATTAGTACTCATTCTTTCATAATAAGTTAGATGTGAATTCAAAGCTGGATCTGTATTAAATTTGCAAATGAAATTTTCTAAAGACATTCTCACTTTGATACTCTTCGCTTCGTGTCGGAGTTTGTGCATCCATACCAGATGGCAATCGCAATCAAAGTCGTTCCCTGCAACAATCGATGCCTTAATTAATCTTTAATTGAACTAATAAGTCTTTTGTTCGCCGAAGTAATTAGGTTTTCTGTTAAATTAAAGTCCTGAGAAAAGTCTTTTAAATAGTTGCGAATAATATTACGTACACGAAGTAATTTACATCGCTCATTAAGCACAAGAGATGTAAATTAGAAAGTTAATTTCAGCTTTTATAAATAAAGTATACGAAAATTTATTTGAGTTTCATAATAATTTAGGAACGAGATACGTTTAAGAGAAACATTTTGTGTTAGCAAAGTAAAAATATTGTTTTATTTAATTTAAACTTTATTTTGTACTTTTCTTTTATAAAATAATTATGTAATAACTGAATTTACTTAAAAATATATTGTAATATGCTCATATTGTATGTTAAAAATATCAAACTATGTTACTAGAATAATTATTAAGTGTATACTTAGCTGCTCATATCTTAGTTCTATTTTGTTTAATAATATGCAGTCAGCTTGTGCAAGAATCGAACCTGCGATATACGGTATGATAAATGTACAAGTCAAAAACAACACTACAATGCTCATTGTATATTATGATATAGTTATATTAAATTTTTCAGTCAACACATACAAACCAAATAACGTACAACATACCTTCCAAATATATAAAACTTTTTTGCATCTTCAAATTGTCATAGATGGGTCGTAAATTATCCATCGTGAATCTTTTTAATTTATTATGCCTTAAGTCTAAAGCTGACAAGCCTCTAACTCCTTCAAATAGTCCATCTGTTAACGTCACCAGTTTATTATGACTTAAGCTCAGTTTTTTCAACAGCGACAAACCATCGAAAGTTCTTTGGGCCAATATATAAATCTCGTTATAATCTAACATCAGTTCTTGAAGATTCCATAATTCGATGAATGTAAATGAATTTAATACAGATATTTTGTTTCTCCTTAAGTCTAGTCGTTTCAAATTGGCGAGTCCATCAAAGCACTCCTTTTTTAAATCACTAATATTATTTCTATCCAATTCTAATTCTAGTAAGTTAATAAGATGGCGGAATGCACCATCCTCTATTACACTTATATTGTTACTAGTAAGGAATAATTTTTGTAATGTTGGCAATTCGTAAAAAGTATCACTTTCAAGCTTCTTCAGCTGATTCTCATCTAACGTCAGAATTGTAAGATTAGGCAAGTTGTAAAATGCGTGTTTACTTAATACGGCTATTTGATTTTTAGTCAGTGTCATTTCTTGTACTGACGTTAAATTAACGAAAGTTTGGCTCTCGATTTTTAATATCGAACTATATTTTACACTGAAATGCTTTAGCTTTCGCAAATATCTAAGGACTTTGGTTGGCACGAAGCTCAGTCCTCCGTCGGCCCGGACGTTAAATGCTAACGTTTCTATATTTGACTGCGAAGTAAAGCTGGACCATAAAGGATCCGTCTTTTCTATACCGCCGTTGAATACCCAGCATTCTGTTTTAATTGCCTCGTTTATTTCCTGGCTGTTTTCGCAATAGCAATGTACTTTGGAGTCTCGGTCGTTTATATCGCAGATATTTGTGGTGGTTTGAACGATTTTCTCCTTTTGTTTCCTCCTGTTGGCATGTAAGGAGTCTATTGCGAATAGCAACAGTAGCAAGGCAGCGGGTATCTTTTGAGCCCGCATACCTTCTACCTGTAACAAAGAGAAAAAATTTTAGCACACAAAATTGCTAACATATTTGAGGTAACAAAATTTTGTTAGTTATTTCTTCTAAAATGGCAATGTTGTGATATTTAATGAAAGAATACTGTCTTATATATAAATTTACAAAATACAGTCATCAAAAGTTTCATTAAAAATATAATATAATTTATTTCAAGCTTCCATTTCACTGAATCAATTTTAATTTTCATTTCGCAAAGATTACACTGTTCCGTAAAACTTAATTCTCCGCAGGTCATTTTTAATTAAAATTGTCGCATAATCCTAAGATTGTTTCATAATATAAATTAATTATTTACAACATGAATAATATATTATTATATTATAAAATGTATAGTACATAAAAATATGTATAATATAATTATTATCACAATTTTAAGAATGTCATACGATTTTTAAGTCAAGTTTTAATTTGGACTTGTTAAAAAAATTATTAGAACATACAGTCAGATGGAGGGATCTTGATATTTTTGGTACAGAACACTTCATAAAATAAAAAACTCAAAGACTTCGGCGCAGTCGGATAAAAAAGAAATATCACGATAACTTTTGTAACTAATATACTCGTAGAAAAGATATTAATACTTTGAAATTTTAAGATATTATAGATTATTTTAATTCTGAAACCAAATTAAATGATTGAATTAAAAATTAATTCAACTAAAAGATTCTCGTAATTTGCTTCAATTCGTGGTAAAAATATGCAAACTGATTCGTGACCAGGCCTAAAGGACTACAACTCGGCCAGAATATTCAATAAGAAGTCGTCTGAAATAAAACAGAGCTAATGGAAGATTTCAACGAAAATTCATTAAGGTTTTTAATTGTAAGACTCCATATAAAGCGAAGTCACTTGTGTTTTTTTTTCTTTAATTACCTGTTTTAAGGCTTTCAGGTAATTTATTTAAATAATACGTAACAAACTGTAATTGGCTTTTATATTAAAAAGATGGAAATTTTGTTATATAGGTAAATTATATATTTTTTTATATTTTCCTTTATACTAGCTGTGACCTGTAGTTTCGAGTGAGTTTTGCTTGCTTATTTTAACTCTTACTATCAAAAATATTATGAAAACTTCACAATCGTAATAACCACAAATCTACAAGTGCATGATTTTATTTTGTGAATCAGTTGAATTTGTATGGGTACCTACGAAGTGATATTTTCTAAGCCGAGATTTTCATATATATTTAATACTGGTGACTTACCCTCGCTTCACTCGCATGCGTCCATGGGTATGTTTTGATTAGATATGAATAGTTATTGCGAGTGTACCTTTGGAGAAAGACTATGCTATTGCAGATTTTTTAGTAGATTGTTTTGATGTATCTCTTAAGGTTTAGCCAGCGTTAGACACGTAAATCTCTAAGAACAACTCGATAAAACCAGTTATTGTATTTTCCCGTGGGAATGAAAATTTTTCCTGTAGTAAAGGGACTTCTAAATGTCGACCCGAGTAATAAGTTATCACTACACAAAAGTTAGTTAAAATCGGTTCAGTACTTTTTGCGTGAAACGCGCACATCGATTTCGCTAAGTTATTGTTTCATTATATGTATATTGTATAGACTAGCGAACTTATATCTACTTACCCATATACTTATATTAGAAAAACAAAAACAAATCTATCCCACGGGAACCGTATATTTTTCCGAGATAAAGAGTGGTCTGAGTTATTCTTTCTTCATTCTATATTTTTGTTAAGTCTCTATAAAATCCATTTAGTAGGTTTTTCATGAAAGAGTAACAAACATACATACATCCAAACATCCTCACAAACTTTTACATTTATATAATATTAGTAGGATTATCATGAAAATATTCAAATCTTGAATACCTAATAAAATTTAAATATCTTTTTATATGCACACGAAACGTTTTGGGAAGTCATTTGGGTAGAAAAATCTAACATAAAGTAAAAGTCTCAGATAAACTTTGTCCACAAAACTGAAGTGCTCTCATGGGAAAGTCAATACTCAACTCCTTAATAGAAACCATAAAACTTTTCTATTTCACAACACTTCCGTAATCTACATTTTCTAGGTAGCCTTGTGGTAACGCTTGGAAAATCAAATGTAGCGGGTTCAAACCCCAGGTTTCACATCTCTGATGTTTTCATATGCTAAATTTCGACATGATTACCTTAAAGTCTTTAATCTAGTTATAGTAAAGGAAAACACTGTGAGAAATCCTGCATGTCTGAGAAAGCTTAGGTGGTTTTCGAAAAAAATGTATAATCCGCCAACCCGCATTTGGCCGAAGGTGGCCTCTCTCATTGAGCCGTGATTGGTTGATTGGACCCGTAGCAACACTATGTTCACAGGGATAAATTATCGCTATGTATACTAGCGATTCGTCCCTAGATACGTTTTAACGGTTAGTATGGTATCGACTATATTATATACATAGGTATAGAAAAGTAGGTCTCCTATCCTCTATTTTACCTTGATTGGAAAAAATACTACTGAAATATTCTTTATCTCTTATCAAAATTACAGGATATAATTAATTTATGTCCTCATAACTATTATTAACTTGAGAATGATTTGTTCCCAATACAAACTTTCAACAAGGGTTGGAAGATGCTCCTTTTCATTCTCTTGAGGTTTCATTTTTGCGACAAATAGCCTATATCCTTGTCCGAGGTCCCATCCATTTCTATAGCAAAATTTATCAAAATTGGTTCAGCGGTTTAGGCGTGATAACATAACAGATATACAAACAGACAGAGTTACTTTCGAATTTATAATATTAGTACGAATTATTATTATTATGTGCGAAGAGTGTGTATATACTTGTATATATATGTATGTGTAGAATTAATAATTTCCAAATCGAATTATTCCGACTCTCACCAAAGTATCATATAACTAATCCCTATGCAGTCAAAGTATCAAATAATAATAATTTATTGACGTCATCGGTCCTATCTGCGTTTCCACATTCATAAGTCCCTTCGGCAAAGGGAATATTTAATACGGAGATACCATCAACTGAGATGTCAGAGACAGTTCGTATGATATTTTGTGAATTAAAGCTTAAAAGTAACAATCTTTAGTTAGGTTTTTGAGATTTATTGTAAGTATAAGTACATCTATACATACTTTATAATCATGTTAAGTCTTCATAAAATAATCTTTTTAATGAGTTCTTACATAAATTGCTTTTATAAGCAAAGTTTCATTGTTTAAGCTCTGAGGAGTTGAATGTTTAACGTTTATGAGTAATGTTTTAAATTAAATAGGCTTTCTGACCAATATCATCCCTAAATTCTCAAGTTACTGGATATGGTTTGGAAAGTGCGCTGATATGACAATAAATTATATTATAATATGATGTACCCTCGTTTTGATCAAACCCCAGCGTCAGCCTGGCGTTCTTAGTTTAGTATAATCAGCAAATAACTTATAATATTTAAAAGACAATGATTTACTTTTATATAAAAACTAGCGACTCACCCTCGCTCCGCTCGGGTTTGTCCTACTTACGTTTTAACGTTTAGATTTTAGAGTTTTATATTCCTCAGAGATAAGATATTTTCTCGCAGTAAAAAGTATCCGAAATGTTGGCCTGGATAATCAACTATCATCATACCAAATTTCATCAAAAACCCTTCAATGGTTTTCCGTGATGCGGTAACAGACAGACAGACAAAGTTTTTAAAAACTATAGATTCGGCCTCTGTATCGATAATAATGTCTATTACAATAAGATTGTCCAAAAAATATTTAATGTACAGATTCAGCTTGGTTACAATTTTATTATATGTATAGATTAAGTTAAGCCTACTGTAATGAGTAACATCAATACCTTTGAGTTATACGAAATTGATAGCAATAAAATAAAACTATTTATGTAAATGCTAAAACTTAAAAATAGTTAAAACTTTGCACACTGTACAGTTCAAAACATAAATATTTGCTAAAAATGATTGAAAAGTGTAATATATCATACTTTTATAATATATTTTTTTGAATAATTTATTTAGAGCTTTTAAAACAAAAACAAATCTATTCCACGGGAACCATACATTTTTCCGAGAAAAAAGTATCCTACGTGTTATTCCAGACTATAATCTATCTCTGTGCCAAATTACATCCAGATTTGTTCAGCTGTTCTGGCGTGATTACGTAAGAAACATCCAAACATCTAATGTTTCACATTTATAATACTAGTATTATTGTAACGGAGATTATACTTGTAACTTATTTTCATTTTTCATTTATTATTATCAAAGCAGTCTACGTAAAATCTTTAATTCCATGTCATAGGGGCTTAGATAAGATAGCTACAATTTTGTCAAATAGACATCTAAAGAAATATATATCAACATTGTGATAACATAACGATTAAAGTCATTTCAATACAATTTTAAAATTGCTTTTAAGTCCCCATATTACAAATTTAACAAAAATAGTCTATTTACACTATAAAGAGTTTGTTTATTTGTCTGAGCACCCTAATTTACATATGGTTTGAAATCAGTTCAAAAATGTTCTTAATCAGTCAATCTTATTACTGATCTGGGATTTTTACTTTTGCCTTTATAGGTACTATATACAAATATTTGTAATTACAATGCGTAATAATCCTAATCGAAATAAAACTCAACATAACTGTTATATCTCAAGCAAAAACTCAAACTTCTTGAGTATTTAAATTATAATAATATAATGTCACTAACATGGAAAGCTAAGTCCAACTAACGACAGTTTTGACCAACTCAATTCATTATAGAGAATTGAGTCAATTTGCACATCATCCAACTATTTAACTTTGAAATGGTCGAATAATTAAGTCTAAAACTAGGGTAGTTAAGCAAACAATCAAAAGAGAGGTTATAAGGGAACTGGCAATCAACATTTAGTGGCTTAAAAGCTATTTTGTGGTTACCAAATTTTCTTTTTGCTTGAAAAAGCATATACGCTTCATAAAAGCAATACTTATCTCTTACTATCTTTTCTATATACTTATTATCTGATCTTTGAATTTTTGAATTTATTTTTGTAAATTTTTAAGTAAGCACTGTCTGTAACAAGTATGTAACGCCTTTGAGACGTAAAACTTTAGTCTCTCCCGTGACCATGATTGCTGTAAAGCATTTAAAAGGTCGGGAACCAAAAATCAAAATAAATCCGCGAAATAATCTGAAAAGGTAGTTTTTTTTTGAAAAACTATAGTTCTTTTATTATAAATAAGAAAGTTTATATGTAAGTATATATTTATTGCTTTTTAGACTGACAGATTTGGATGAAATTAAGTACACAGATAAACTATAATTTACACTACTGTTATATAAGGATGCACCCGATCGAAGCAAGTTTTAGAAATTGATTGAGACTTAAAATTAGCTCCTACTAATGATATACTATATTTTGATCAATAAAATATAGAGCCGGAATTTAATTTGTGAATTTCCATTTAGATATGTTTTGAAATTGAAATTCTAATATGAAAATTGTTCTAAAACTGTATTCGCTTGGAAATAAAACCTCGCTGAAATAGGCACGTTTATTAGAAATTTTGTTAAATGCCTCTTTTAGAAGAGAATTCTGTACATACTCGTACATAGAATTGCTACTTATCTATACATATAATAAAATTGTAACTAAGCCGAATCTGTACATTAAATATTTTTTGGAAAATCTTATTGAAATAAACATTATTATCGATACAGAGGCCGAATCTATAGTTTTTAGAATTTTTGTATGTCTGTCTGTTACCGCATCACAGAAAAACCACTGAAGGGATTTTGATGAAATTTGGTATGGTTATAGCTGGTTATCCGGGTCAATATATAGGATACTTTTTACCGCGAGAAAATATCTCATTTCGGAGAAAAAATACAAAAACTGTAATGTAAGAGTATACTAATATGTAAAACCTAAGAATTTGGTTTTTGGCCATCTGAACACGGACGGAGCCGCAGGCAATGCTAGTTATAAAAACATTCCACCAAAGGTTTTGTGGTATATTTTTTTTTAATTTACATTTGTCTTAAAAAAAGAAATCTTGAAGTATTTATGTTATTATTATTTTATTAACAGATTGCATTGCTTTATCTATACTAATATTATAAAGAGGCAGAAATTGTTTGTTCGTTTGTTTAAACGCGCTAATCTCAGGAACTACTACCCAATTTGAAAAATTCTTTTTGCATTAGATAGCCCATTTATTGAGGAAGGTTATAATAGGATCTATATATCTAATGGGATATATATCTTATAATATCTATTCTATTCAAAGTCTATCTATTCCATACTAACCCTTAAAACATACCTACGAACCCAATCGAAGCGAGGGTGAGTAGCTAGTTTTTGATATATTGAGTATCATTCTAGTCCTTTAGTAAGTTTCTGCAATATGTAACCAGTAATGTACTGAAAATAAAAGGAGCCTCTTTTACTTCTAGATAGTATTGGCATTACTACGGGAAAAAAACATGAAGTGACAAAATCGATGAGATTTACAAATAATTGATAATAGTAATAAAGATCTTTTTGTATCCCATTTTCCTGTATCACACCTCCCCCCCCCCCCCCCCCCCCCCCTACCAACCTACCAACACCCACTACCCGCCCTTAGGGTTCTGAAAAAATTATACGAAGGTGAAAAGAATATCAAAAACTTTATACATATTAAACCAATTGTCTCTTGAAACTGGGAATTGCGTAATCGGCCAAACGTCCATATTACCGTCAGGTTGTGCTTTGGTCGTAAAATCGGATAGTATTAAGCCAGCCTCACCATAGAGTGATGTACAGACAGAAAGGGCACGCTTTATATTATTACATATATGTACGTGTGTATGTATATACATATATATTGGAAATTTCATAAAGATAATTATTGCAATTGTTTTTTAATTTTTTAAGTAATTAAGTTTCTTTCGAGGTCTTTTAAGATCTTTTTAATGCTCCATCTTTTTTGTTTAACATTAAACTTGAATAATAAAAAAATATCAATAAATTATTCTAATCAGAAAATTAAATATTAGAATTGGTAAATTTATTCTTGCACATAACATTAAATGTTTCCATTATCAATTGATAGTGCAAGCAAATGTTATGTGCAAAATTAACAAATAAAGGTCAAAGTTAAGTAACAAACAATTTATCATAATATCCTTTATTATTTAGATACTGAATTTTTATAATTTACATAATACATATTTCCTAGTGTAGATAAAATTTAATTTATATATAAAATAAATGAATTAAAAACAAAATATAGATTTGTTTTAATATTATAATAATAAAGAATATTTATAAAATTATTTAACTTGTTTGATATCACTTCCGTAGAACTCGCTGTTCCTAAGCCTACTTTCATACAAAATGCACCAATAGACGCAATGCGACGCTACGGGTCCATTCGGCTATATTAGCATGAAGGAAAATTGATGTTTGGACATTTAGTTTAGAAAATCTTATTAAAGTTTTAACTAACTATATAATATTTACTTACGTTGTTAAATAAATACACATTTAAAACAAACATTTCTACAGTAAATATACTCGTAAAAATCCGAACCAGGTTAACATTTTAATAAGCAGCATTTATTACTGTTTGTTATGTACTTGTTGTTGACTGACTTCAAAAAATTATTTTAGAAAAGATTTGTTTGTTTGTTTGTACATAAGCTCCAAAACTGAATCGATTTAGATGAAATTTGGTAAGAAAATAGTTTGAGACCCTGGGACCTGTTGAGGCATAGGATAGTTTTTATCTCGGAAATCATCCCTTAATGGAGTTAAAATGGGAGTGAAAGTTTGTATGGGGAAGCAACCCAAGAACGAACCCGCTATTATAACGAACGAATCGCTAGTTACTTATACAATTTATAACTTGAGTACTCGATAATGTTACCTCAATAATTGTTAATCGATTTTTTTTAATGAATTTACTATACTATTTTAGGAAAACTTATAAGAATATTATATTCCATTCAAAATATATGTACTTTTATTGCCAAGATATAAGATAATAGGTCGGCGAGTTTAAATCACTTCACGTTTTCTGTTTCACTTCACTTCTACATAAAATAATTAATTATATTGCTGACTGTAATAAATCATAATTTTAAATTCGAACCCACGAGTATGAAACGCTAATGTTCTAAAATTTTCAACTCATTTAGTAAAGGCTGTAGTATGATAATCCTTATCAATATATCTATATTATAAAAAGATATTCTCGATAACTAGATTATGAAATGCAAAAAAAAGAGTCGTTAATTTCGGTGCCTAACTCCTCATATATATACTTATAGTAATTATTATGCTCATAGAATGTATGAAAAAATGAAGTAAAAATCTAATTTTCTATTCATTTGCTAGTCTTAAATGTTAAATGGTATATTTTTATATGTATACTAGCGACACGACTCGCTTCGCTCGGCTCCGTCCCTAGATATACTTAACCGTTGGTATAGATATCTAAAAGATTAGATATTTTCCTGTAGTAAAAGTATCCTGTATGTTGACCCCGTAAAACCAGCTATCATCACAACAAATTTCATCAAAATCTGTCAAGTGGTTTTCTCGTGATGCGTTCCCAAACAGACAGACAAAAAGACAAAAATTCTAAAAACTATAGATTCGGCCTCTGCATCGAAAATAATGACTATTTCACAAAGATTTTCCAAAAAATATTTAAGGTACAGATTCGACTCTGAATTTTATTATACGTATATATAGATTGTACATAAAAGTTTAGAAGAAGAAAAGTTGAGCGTAACTTAAAAAGCTTGGTGTTGGAGAAACCTTTCAATAAATTTAATAATAGCTTACTGTATCAGTATAGTTTTTCTATTTTTGGATGGTTTGCCTGATAGAGTTTAAGCTTGCGTTCGAATGTTACTTGCGTTCGAATAGACGTAATACGATGCGACGTGACTGCTCATGTACGAAATGGCTTGATGTTAAAGCGATTTACTATGTATCTATATAAGTTTTTTTTAAGTATTATATGTTATAAATTTTGAGTTACAAGGTTCTATTTTACAATAATTACTTAATTTTAGTTATAAGAAATGTAAAAGCTTACTCTACGTTGTTTTACTATCGGAAGATTTCTCGGTTTCCCTTTATATGTAATTTGAATCGAGGGGTTTGTATATTATATTATTTTATGAATCTTACCTAAATATTAGATATTTCAATATATTTGTAGATTCGTTGAAGCATAAAGATGTAACAAATACACTCGAAAAACGATACGAAGTCTCGTTTCCAAACTTTTTTTCATTTATAGTACTAATCGACGATTTTTAAGGCATTTTCTGCCCCGCACAACCACTCTGTGGAACCAGCTATCGCCGGCGGTCTTTCCGAACCACTACGACCTGGCCACCTTCAAGAAGAGAGCGCATTCCTTTCTTAAAGGCCGGCAACGCATCTGCAAGCCCTGCGGTGTTGCAGATGTCCATGGGCGGCGGTGATCACTTTCCATCAGGTGAGCCTCCTGCCCGTTTGCCCCCTTAGTCCCATAAAAAAAAATATATTGGCGACTCACCGTTCGTCCCTAGTTACTTATTAACGTTTAGTATAGATTTCTTAGAGATGAGATATTTTCCCGCAATAAAAATCCTATATGTTGACTCGGATATAAAAACTAATATCATACCAAATTTCATCAAAATCTGTCCAGTGGTTTTCTCGTGATGCGTCCCCAGAAAGACAGATAGACAAAAAATCTAAAAACACAAATTCGACATGTGTATCGATAATAACGACTATTTCAATAAGATTTTCCAAAAAATATTTTATGTACAGATTCGACTCAGAATTTTATCATATGTAGATATATATATGGATAGATAGAAAAAAGATGATAGATAGATGGAAAAAAGCTTTCGTCATACCCCTACCTAAATCCCCGAATCCTAAGTATCTCACTCAATACCGTCCTATATCAATTCTTCCTATCCTATCCAAAGTCATAGAATCATTGGCACACAATCAACTTTACTCCTATCTATCTCACAATAACCTCTTATGTCCCTATCAATCCGGTTTCCGCTCCTCCCATAGTACAGTTGGTGCACTGCTGAATATCACAGAGGATATTCGTGGTGCTATGGATAAAACCAAGCTCACTGTGATGGTTTTACTTGATTTTAGCAGCGCTTTCAGCTCTGTGGATCTCGACATCCTTATGGGAACTCTTCGTGCGGTCAACATTTCTAGTACTGTTATAGACTGGTTTCACTCTTATCTCTTCGGTCGCCAGCAGTCCGTGAAGACCAACGATGCATCATCGGATTGGCTAGATCTTACTGCTGGTGTACCTCAAGGCGGCGTACTTTCTCCCTTACTTTTTTCAATATTTATTAATAACATATCAAAAGTCATTTCTTCTCCCTTCCATCTGTATGCAGATGACTTACAATTATATCGACATTGTGAGCTGACCGAGTTACATGAAGCTATTGATGCATTGAACTCGGATCTTGTCCGGGTCCAAACGTGGGCAGAGTCCTTTGGCCTCCTTGTGAATCCCTGCAAGTCACAATCCATAATTTTTGGCAGTAGTCGACTGAGGTGTAAAATCGATTGGACCTCGACACCTACAGTCCAGTTCTCTGGTGTTCCAATCCCGTACTGTAATAAAGTAAAAAACTTGGGCTTAATTATGGATTGTAACATGACTTGGGCGGCTCATGTCAACGAGGTCAGCAAACGAATGCATAATACTCTTCACTCTCTCAAGCGTCTCCAATTCTTCCTCCCTTTCACAACCAAGATTATGCTTGCTCAGTCCCTTCTTCTCCCCATACTCGACTACGCTGATGTGTGCTATTTAGATGTGACTGAGGAGCAACTCAACAAATTAGAGCGTCTTCAAAATCTCGCTATTCGTTTTATTTTTGGCTTGCGTAAGCATGACCATATATCAAACTTTCGTGCTCAACTTAAATGGCTCCCAATCCGCCTTCGCCGTGATATGCATATCCTTTCATTCCTCTTCAATATTCTTAATGATCCCAATTCCCCTTCATACCTTTGTTCTCGCTTCCAAATTCTCCCTACTCCCACCCGTTCCAGGCGGCCTTGCATTACTGCGATGCTTGACATACCCAAGAGCAACACTAAGTTCTTTCTACAATCTTTTTCGGTGTATGCCGCATTGCTCTGGAACAAACTTCCGAAAGACATCCAATTAAGCCCTTCTATAACTGCCTTTAAAAAGAAAATAAAACAGCACTTTCTCACCCAAGTTATTCCACAATAATTATATTAACTACTATTATTATGCATTATATTATATAGATATGTATTTGTGTATGTAGTAGTATGTACATATGTTATGGTATATAATATGTATAATGTTTTGTTATATGTATATATAATATATATTTATTTAAGTATTTACATTTGAGTTACTGCACTTTAGCCTGCATTTTAATACTATCTCTCTAACTCACTTAGGTTGACTGGAAGAGATCTCTTCTAGAGATAAGTCCACCTTTGCTAACTAATTTTATTGTTTGTTACTCTCTGTATTTTACATATAAGTGCAATAAAGAATAGTATATATATATGATAGCAATATTACATTCCAAGATATCTGAAAGGAAATACAATAATTTACTTATAATAAAATCCCTAGAACTTGATATAAATTGAGCACAGCTACCTAGATTTCTATATATAGAAAGACTAATCATATTGCCGTCTTGATATTCACATATATATGAAGTAAAACAAATTGTTGTCACGAGTAAAATGAAATATTTGACAAACTGTGCAAATGCTTTCGAATATCCAAATATTTTTGTTTGAGATTTGTTTTTTCAGCGTGAATTAATTAAACGAATTTTAAATATGTAAATAAAACACAAAGTGGACATGTTTGCTGATATTTTTTATGCACTATTGGCGTTTTAGTCACGATAAATTTATTGTAAATAATTACTTACTACTTACATTTTAAATGAAGCGAAATTTTTTTAAGATTTTTTCGCGAATATGTTTCGATTATTGTATTATATTATAGATAAAATTTGCCAATAGATATCGCCAATCGTTTAAAAAGTTGAATACATAAATATTATATAGTATCTTCATAATAGTATCTAGTTTCGCAAAAGGCACCAAGAACTCGACAAAGAAGAAAATGCGCATCCGAGCAAAGCTATAGTAAGTCACTAGTTCATCTATACTTAATATTATAAAGAGGTAAAGTTTGTGAGTTTGTGACGTTGTAGGGGGTAATCTCTGGATCTACTAAACCGATTTAGATGAAATTTGATAAGAAGATAGTTTGATCCCCTGGGAAGGACATAGGATACTTTTATCCCGGAAATCATCCTTTAAAAGGGTAAAAATGGGTATGAAAGTTTGTATGGGGAATCAACCTAGGGACGAAACCGAGCGAAGCGAGGGTGAGTCGCTAGTCAACAATAAAATACAACATATTATGCAAATGAAAAAATATATTTTTGTACTGCATCCTTGTACATGTAATATTTATTACATAGATTTTGTTTCGAAAACAAGAATCATTCTAAAGTGAAATACTAAAATATACGGAATGAAGTAAGTGTATTGGATAAGATGCGTCTCGTATAGAGCAAATCAAATAAAACTGCAATAAAACGCTGTAGCTTACCTTAGATCGTACCTCTATAACCTTACGTGGATCGAAATAGTAAATACATATATGAAAAACTACTCGTATTACAGGTTCAATACAAAAAATGTCTTAAAGTTTGGAATAAAAATAGAAGTGTTTTTTTTTTAATTCATATTGTAACAATAACACTTACAACCTTCGCGGCGAAAAATTAATTCTAGTGACTGAAATTTTTTGACTTTACTAAAATTGGTTGTTTCGATATATATATAATACTAACAGATCTGGCCATGCGTTGCTGTGGCACACAAATGAAAATCGTTAATTTCAATAATCGGGATAAAAATTATCCTATCTTTTAAATTGGATCAAATTACACATTTTGAAAAAAAAAATACGTTAAGATCGGATAAGTAGCTTCGGAGTTCATCCCGGACACGGGAATTTTATATATTAAGTTTTTAACTCCCGACGCAAAAGAGGGGTGTTATAAGTTTAACGTGTGTATCTGTGTGTCTGTACGTGACATCGTAGCGTCCAAACGGATGAACCGATTTTAATTTAGTTTTTTTTGTTTGTGTGAAAGGTGACTTAATCGAGAGTGTTCTTAGCTATAAATCAAGAAAATTGAAAAATGTAATTAAATTGTTTCTGTATTTTAAATATTGTTTGGACAATCTTTTTAAAATAGCCACTATTATACATACATAGCTCAAACCCATAATTTTTAAATTTTTGCCTGACATCAAAATGGTTCTAATCTCTTCTTATCGCAATTGGAGTAAAGAACGAGTATAACGGAAATAGTTCGTTTATCACAAAAACCACGATAAGTTAACACTTTTATTTACGTTAACGGTATCTTAATATTTATAACGACTTAAATATTAACTTAGTGTTTAATTTAACGAACTATTACGTTATTCCACTAGAGACTCGTTAACTATTGCTAACAAACGTAAAATATTAGAGATATTTTTAAACCAAACGCTTTATAAATTACTAGCGGCTCACCCTCGCTTCGCTTCGTTACGTTTCAGTGGTTAGTATGGAATAGGTAGACTATTATATTACATTGGTATAATGATTCATTGTGGGTTGTATTATAATGTGTTTTCTTGTGGGAATGAGACAATCTTCCGGTGTAATAAATAGCCTATGCCTATCATTAGCCCTTAAAACCATCTTCACACAAAAAATCAAGTCCATTCGTTACTCTATTTCGACTTGAAAGAAGGACAAACAAAAAAACGAACATATTTTCACATTTGTAAATAAAACGCTTATATAAATTATTCTTGGGTGTGCCTCATGGCTATAACTAAACACATTAATACTTTAGATGCTCTATGACAGAAGTTTCGCCAAATTTATTGTACTGTATTGGTTTAGTTTGTAAACTTTAACAATTTAAGCCGAATTTCATATTGAAATACAATATTTTTTGAATTTTTAGGTTATAATGGAATTTTTGTACCTCGTTTTATTGTTTGCTTGCACTAGATTCCATTTTATATGCCATAAAATGAAGGAAAGAGGTGAGTTACGTTATGCATCTGTGCTCGGGGAAAATTGAAAATGTTACATTGTAAGGAACTTTTTAATGTCAGTTTAATTTCTTTTGTTACGACTGTTTCATTGAATTTTATTTACAAGTGGGCTTTACGAGTTTAAAAGATAGATTGTTTAGTTAAACGTCCTGATAAAATGTTGCCTTTATTTAGGTTCAGATGTTGAAATAGCGTATTAAAGAGAAAACGAAAAAGCAGGTTTGCAGCAGGTTTTAACAAAATTTGTAGTTTTTTTTTTATAATATCTATATCAGACCTGTTAGCCCGGTATAATTTAAATATTATATAATAACAATACGTATTCAGGTTTTAAAATTTTAGCTCGACGCTGTCCATATTTGTTGCTGATTTATTTGGCGGCTCTATCAGTTTTGTTTTATCCGAGCCAGAAGTGACCGCGAAATAGAGTTAACAGGGTTAACTATTGAGATCCATATATTTTAAAAAACTAATAAAAACATTCCAGCCAGAACATTATTCACTAGAAATGAAACAAATTAATACATCATTTCATAATCTCAAGTCATATTGATCTAAAATATAAAGCGACGAAAACGACTGTTTACCGAATAAGGCCTTTTGGGTTCTTTGTTTAGTGTAAATAATAAACAATCTTGATACTTTAGTTGTTTCAGGAGCTTGGATAGACGAAATTTATGTTGCTTTCTAAGGAGTCGCGCCGAGAAATAACAGTCTATTACAACAAATGATTTATGAAAATTATTTTAATTATATCTTTGTTGTTGTTTACAGTTTAATTTTGATTCTGAATAATTAAGATTGGAAAATGTAAAATCAATTAACGTTCTCGAGCATTTGTAGCTTTGTTTCGTAACACAATGTATATAATAATAATTCTAATATCAATCCGTAAATGTAGTTCCTCGTAAATATTTATTTGTTAGAAATGGAAGAACTTACAAATTCATATGAACATAATGAGGTGCAATAAACAATATAAATGTAAATAATATATAAATATTAAAATATATTCATTAGTTTATCCTTCCTATACAAAGTAAGATAGCAATGATCTGATTTTCCATACAAATATTATTTTTTTACCGAAGACGTCTAAATTAATATTTATTATTATACTCATCAAGTGGTCCAAAGTGGTAAAAGGACGGTAGCCAAGTTGTCACGCGCTCACTTGAACCAAGAGTTCAAACCTCGTCTCAAGCCTGTTATATTTTTATGTGCGAATCATGTTTAACACAATGACTCGACTTTCGTTGAAAAAAAAAACACCGTGCTGAAACCTTCATATCTGAGAAAACCTTGCACTTGGTCAATATGATGGACTAAATATGGCTGGCTGCCCGATTTTAGCCTAGGTGGCAAATCTCACTGAGACCTAACCATAAGCGCAGAAAATGTTGTAATTCATAACTATATGCGCACACAAAAATACACACTCCTCATCATTCTCAAAGTCCAATGGGACGATAGCTTAACGTGCCTGAGACACATGGGTGACACACCGCCACCACCCTAACTCCAGGCCTTACAAAAATCTCATTAATTAAATTTGACTGACCTAGGACCAGTCCTAGGGTCCTAAGGTTAGGGTTAGAATCCAGGGCCAATCTTCAGCAATACATGCAAGCCTGTAAGATAAACGAGGCAGGGATGATGTATCTTTGTATTAATGTGAATCCTGTGCCCAGCAGTGGGACTGTAACAAAATGCTAAATTGATTAATCGAACTGTCCCTATAGTGGAAAATACGTTGTATAATCTATATGTAATCGTTCAGAACAAATCTTTTAAAAAACCTCTTGTGGTTATATATTATAGTACACTAGCATTGCCCACGGCTCTGCCCGCGTTTAGATGACTAAAAACCAAATTCTTAGGTTTTACATATGTATACTCTTACAATGCAGTTTTTGTATTTTTTCTCAGAAATAAGATATTTTCCCGCGGTAAAAAGTATGCTATATGTTGACCTGGATTTCCAGCTATCATCATTCTAAATTTCATCAAAATCTGTCCAGTGGTTTTCTCGTGATGTGGTCACAGACAGATAGACAGACAGACAGACAGACAAAAATTCTAAAAACTAAAGATGGCCTCTGTATCGATAATAATGTCTATTTCAATAAGATTTCCCAAAAAATATTTAATGTGCAGATTCGACTTAGTTACAATTTTATTATATGTATAGATGTTAAATGAACATTTTAATAAGACTCGTATACTCTTATAATTAAAATTCCTTAGAAAGAGCGCATGGCACGCGGAATGTTAACAATGGACAATATTTGAGCTTCCCTTTGTTGTTTGATTATAATAAATTATTTCCGGATATTAAATTCAGTACAGTTTTTGGGAATATTTCGGTCTGTGATTTGAAAATAATTACATAATATTGAATTTCTTTGGTTATTCTTATGATATCAAATTTTAGTGATAAGGCCGCCTTTGCACATCTCTTTAATTGTATAATTAATTTTTTTTTATGTTAATGTACTATTTTCTTGTGCAATAAAGTGTTATAAAAAAAAAAAAGAAATATTTGGTTGCTATTTAATTGCTAATCTCCAAAATCGCTGAAAAGATTTTAGTGGAGCTTTTCTTAGATAACAGATTCTTGTAGATAGAAAGAAAGTATGGAAAGCTGTTTTAAATATAGAATGTAATGAAATATATCAAATTTTATATGAGCAATGGTATTTCCTATTATAAGTAGCATTCATTTCAATTCTAGCTTCAATATATATAGTCAAATATGTTAGTGTTTGTGTTATTATACAGTATATACACATTTTTTCTTAGCTAATTTAAAGCAAAATATTACAAAAACGAAATAATTTCTTAAAGGTATAAAATAAACATAATCGCGTTTAATATAGGTATAAAATAAATAAATTTCTTATTTACGGGAATATTCAACATTTTGAATAAATGTATTTTTTGGGGTTTTTTTTTGTGGATTTATTTTGATTTTTGTTTTCTAAAAGGCGAAGGAAATTTTGAGACGTCTCAAACCTTCGTCTTTCATGTGACCATGATTGCTTTAAAGCATTCGAAACACCGCGCCGATATAATAATCAAAATATGCATGTTCATTTAATTATTGTATACAAGCTATATTAGTAAGAAAGCCTAATATTAGTAAGAAAGTAAAAACTACGAAGGCTATATGCTACGAACGACCCTAATGTGCGTATGAATATATATATAAAAAAAATATTTTAAGTCAATTTATTGTGAAATTAAAGAAGTCGCAGGCAAAGTCAGGTTATAACATTAAAATGTTTATCATAAATAGATTAAATCCTGTTAAAAAACAAAAGTTCCAATCGTAATAAAAGCTAATATATATTTTCACGCGTGTTTTCGATAAAGCTCTTGCATACAAAGGCGAATCTCCCAAATATTCTGCATGGTTAGAATATATCCAGAAAATGGCTTAAAGGTATTATGATAAAATTTGTTACTAAACTTTTATTAGGTTACTACCTAAGCTATACATATAATAAAATTGTAACTAAGCCGAATCTGTACATTAAATATTTTTTGGAAAAACTTATTGAAGTAAACATTATTATCGATACAGAGGCTGAATCTATAGTTTTTAGAATTTTTGTCTGTCTGTTACCGCCTCACAGAAAAACCACTGGAGGGATTTTGATGAAATGTGGTATGGTGATAGCTGGTTATCCGTGTCAACATATAGGATACTTTTTACTGCAGGAAAATGTACCATTTCTGAGAAAAAATACAAAAACTGCAATGTAAGAGTATGCTAATATGTAAAACCTAAGATTTTTTTTTCGGTCATCTGAACGCGGGCGGAGCCTCGGGCAATGCTAGTAATAAATAAAGATATTAGTGGCATTAAAAAATGTAATATAATACTATAAAGTCATTACTGTAAATAAAAAAAACGTATTGAAGAGACGTCTGATTGAATTTTGAGCAATTTTCAATTGTTAATTAATCAGTTTACAATAGGCAAAGATATTGCGAATATACATATAAAAAATATACTACTGAATTGAAAACTTAATTCTTTTATGGAGTCGAATTAAAAGTATATTCACTACATAGAACTACAGCTGTTTTAGACTTTCAGGTAAATAAAATATCTAGATATTTTTAGTGAAAAGAAATAAGCAACAGCTTGTACTAAAAAAGGTGCATATTCATGCCACTTCCTTCGTATTTAGGTCTAAGGATTCAATGGAGCGAGCCGAGAACTACTTTAAAACGGACCTACAGCTCCGTTGCGACGTACATTTTTATTCTAAGCACGTAGGCACTGTTGAAAGAGACATTAGTGAAATCGCTGGTAAAATTACACAGTTAAAATATTCGTCAAAATATGCAGGCAGGTCTTTGAAGGTGCAATATTTGGTAAAGGGCTTAAATTACTCACATGGTTATCCTAATTTAGAAACGAACATAGATTCTAATTTTGAAATAAACTTGGCTTAAACATTACTTTCTTTTCTTTAAATATGTTGGGACATTAACACACATCACCATCTAGTTCCATGGTAAGCTACGAGGCCTGATGCTGATAAGCTACGCATATATAACTTTAAATACATACATATTTATACTAATATTATAAAAAGGCAGAGTTTGTTTGTTTCAACACATCTTCCCTGTTTTCTGTCAGCTGTTGATTGTATTACAGGTTTTTTTTATAATTATTTCGTAAAGTGCAAAAAGTGTGTTTTATAAATAAAAAATATAGTAGAAAAGCCAAGTTACTTGCAATTCTTAGTTCATACTTGTAAGTGTGTTATAACTTCAAGGAAATTCTACTTCTAATAATGTCAAGCAACAACATTAATTTATTTACATGGTACATTTCTGTACAGTAAATAAACTGTACAAAAGCGACAGTATCCTAGTAATACATATGATAAACAGCACACATGTCAACCATAACAGCTTACAAACAAATACTTGAGTCCTTAACCCAGTATATATACAAACTGGAATGAAACGAAACTTTCTATATTCTGCTAAGCATATTTAGCATGTGGCGAATAGACCTTTAAAAGCTTCAAAAAGCTTCATAACCGGTGTTGTAGAACCCTTAAGCTCTATGCAATAAGAATTATAATTGCATGTGGCTGTTTCCTGCTTTCCACTACCTACATTTGAGAAAAGCGAAGTAATGTCTGAGAAATGTTGTTTGTGTTATAATTTCAAGGTGCCTATTAACGTTAATGACTTGCAAAAAGTTTTTAATGACACGCTTAGTTGAAGTGAGTTTAGTTGGTACTATTGTTCTTGATAAGTTTAGTTATAAACTTGATGAATTGACTGATAAATATTATATATATATATATATATATATATATATATATATATATATATATATATATATATATATTACATGAATGAGGTTTTCTTAGAATTTCTTGTAATTTTCGATTCAACTACAAAAAATCTGCCTAGCTTTAAGGGCTAATCTATTGATGTCATATAAATATTATGTACGTGTAATTATGTTTATGTTGCAATCAGAGAACTCTCTTGTGGTCAAAACTACTTTTAATGACGACACGTTAGGCTCAGTTTGTAGTGACCCTACTTCCTGTGTCAGCGCTCGCGGTATCGAGTCCCGCTGGGGGCAATTATTTGTGTGATGAGCACGAATGTTTGTACTCCAGTCATGGGTGTTTATATTTATAATATGTATGTATTTAAAGTTATATATGTGTAGTGTATTAACTATCAGGTTTCCATAACATAACCCTCGTAATTTACCATGGAACTAGATGGTGCTGTATGTTAATGTCCCAACATATTTATTTTAATTATTTAATTGTTTTTGTCAGTTAAAAGTACTTTTGACTACAAAAAATCCTTACTGTAACATAAAAATAACTAGTTTACTTAGACAGTGTTAACCTAAATGGTTACATAAACTAAACAAAAGCGTTTACAACATTCTGAATTGAGTAAAGAAATCCTAAATAAGAACAATATCATTGCCTATTTTCTTACACTTACTTATTGTTTGATTCTGTTAACTGGAATTAATAGGTCAACTTTATAATTTATATTAAATATTTCAATCGAAATATTTAAGATTATTACATACATGCTTACATTATCTATACTAATATTATAAAGAGGAAAGATTTTTGTTTGTTTGTTTTATTTGTACCGAATAAGCTCCAACACTACTGAACTAATTTAGATGAAATTTGGTAAGAAGATAGTTTGAAAGCCTGGGAAGGACACGTAATAGTTTTTATTCCGAAAATCATCCCTTAAGTGGGTGAAAATGGGGATGAAAGGGAAAGCAACATAATAAGTACAAATACGGTTATTTTATTTGAATTGTAATTTTAAAATTGCACTATTAATAGATATTTTCATGTTATCGAGCTGGCAACATGGGCATACAAACTGGAGCCATTATTCCAAAAATAAAGGGTTACATTTACGCTTGAATATGAATTCTGAATGTTCTGCGACTCTTATAAAAGCTGCAACAATAGGTGAATGGAAGAGTCGAAAACTAAAATGAAAATGCTTAGACCATCGAATAAAAATTCTAAAATCGTGTAAAGTATTAAGGTGGGATTCATATTCATAACTTTAAGTCAAAACAATCTTTATAAAGTTTACTTTCAATAACTTTTATTTCCAAGTCTATATTACTAGTGGCTCACCCTCGCTTCGATCGGGTTTGCCTCTAGAAAAACAAAAACAAATCTATCCCACGGGATTTGTAAATTTTTCCGGGATAAAAATAACCTATGTGTTACTCTGATGTATGAGCTATATTATTGTAAAGTTTTATTAAAATCCATTTAGTAGTTTTTGCGTGAAAGAGTAACAAACATCCATACATCTATACATCCATTTGCATTCGCATTTTATAATATTAGTGGGATTTAATTGGATGTACTCGTATATATTGCTGACATTTTTATATGAAATATTTCTAAACTTAATAACCTGAATAGATTTAATTGATTGTTTCAGTCATAATTTGATATTGATATATTCTAGTATGAAAATAAATCGATCACTAAGTAATAAGTAGTCAATTCAACGTTTATTTTGATTCCTAAGTAACTAATTATGACTGTTTTATTTTTACTAAGAAAGTACGGTTTTCTAAATGAAAGTAAATGTTTGAAGATTTTGAGACATTTTGTTTGCTAAATAAAGATCTATGAAAGTTGAGCGATCTATGAATTGCGACCATAGTCTGAATGTCAGTAAAACAAAGGAACAGAAAGCTATATAAAAAGTTGGGATTACGGTTGTTACTGATGAAGTAGAAATGTAAGTGTTATGTCCAAAGATAATATATAATACTAGTGGCTCGCCCTTGCTACACTCGGGTTCGTCCCTAGGTACGTTTTCATGGTTAGTATGGAAAAGATAGACTATATTTTCTTATACGTATGATGAGTAACTATACTATGTGACTCTCCAGCCAATACGTCTGTTTCGACGTGAAAGAAGGATAAACAAACACACTTTCACATTTATAATATTAGTATGGATATCGATGATGATGATGTTCTCCTAGCCGATTCCGGCTACGGCGGCCAATCTCATTGAGACTAGCCAACTGCGCAGGGGATATTATAGTGCTCAAGTGTACGCGCAGCCACAAGTGCACTCTCTATTCCTATCACTCTCATACTCCGGTGAGACGACCATTCGACACGACCGGTGAGAGTTAAGGCGCAGGACCGACGGCTTTACGTGCTCTCCGAGGCACGGGGGTGAAACACCGCCAACTTCCCAACTCCGGGCTGTTACTGAGACTTACTATACAGAAAGACTCAATAACTAAACTTGGCCCGACCCGGGACTCGAATCCAGGACCTCCGGGTGTGCAGCCGTACATGCTAGCCACTACACCACCGAGGCAGTTGGATATCTATACTAATGTTATAAAGAGCTTGTGAGTTTTTGAGGTTGTAGGGGGTAATTTCTGGATTTACTAAACCGATTTAGTTGAAATTTGATAAAAAGATAGTTGGAAACTCTGGGAAGGATATAGGATACTTTTTATCTTGAAAACAAAACTTTAGGGTGTGAAAATGGGGACGAAAGTTTGTATGGATTATAAATTTTTACACGCAGTATCGTTCAAATACTTTATTTATATTTTATTCCGCCCAATAAATAGTTTCATACAGAGAATGTTTACTCTATATGGAAATTGTTCTAACAGCAAAGGTCGCACTGTGAAATTAAAAGACAAAAAGAATTTTGCAAATCTAACGGGGCAATTCCAGAATTCAATGCGTTAAAAACATACAAACTAAAAAATCCCTTTAGACATATAATTATAGATAATATTAATTACATACTGGCATTTAGTAATACTTAAAGACAAAGTTATTATTTTAATATATTTCAATAGAATAATATGATATTTTAAGGCTTGGAAATTTCATAGGATATGAAAACCAAAATCATTTTGCTATATATGTGATTTAATGAGCCTCAACTCGAGGGCTTAGTTTGTTATTCCCATCATCCAACTCGAGTAATCTCCATTATTCGAACTCCTTGACGCAATTTTATCGTATTTCCATTTGATTTAGATATACTTACATATAAGACATTTCACATATAAGAATTGGGCTAGCGATTCAAAACAATTTTTTTGGGTTCAATACTTCAATTGAAACGACCATTATAGGATCACTTCGTTCTCCGTATGTATATCTGTCTGTCTGTCTGCCTGTCAAGACCGTTTTTCTCAGGACGCATTTCTGAGAAGGTTCCAAGTTGAAATTAATATCAAATAATCAAGTCTACAAAGTTCCTTTGAGCTGTGAAAAAATCAACGCAATCAAAGGATACTGCCGTTTATATCGCATATTTTAACACTCGCAAGGGAATTAAAACCTATATGGTACTTTGGAACCCTTTGACCTTGAATCATGAAAGCCAAGAAGCAATGTCTTATAGCACGAGTAAAAGGAAAAATCCGAAAACCCTAAATTATTAATTAAATTCCATTTTTTTGAGATTATAAACTTATATTAATATTTCATTCTACAGAACCCTCAATGTGCAAGTCAGTCTCGCACTTAACCGATTTTTTCAGATTTTCTCACAATATTGGTTTAATATGTTTTGTTTGTCAAATACATACGAGTTAATGTTAAAAATATTACATTTATTTTCACAAATATTTAAATTAGGCGAATATTATTCATAACTAGTGCTAGCTTTTAGCATTCTGCCTACCATATAAGGGGTCATGAATGGCTTCCGTTTGTATCCCCATAAGGAAATTGAATACACCAGTAATATTTCCACAAACCTATCATAAATCACAAAATATTGTATAATATTATTTATTATCGTATACTAGAAATTATATTTTATACTAGCATTGCCCGCGGCACCGCCCGCGTTCAGATGACCAAAAAACCAAATTCTTAGGTTTTACATATTAGTATACTCTTACATTGCAGTTTTTGTATTTTTTCTCAGAAATAAAACATTTTCCCGCAGTAAAATGTAACTTATATGTTGACCCGGATAACCAGCTATCACCATAACAATTTTCATCAAAATCCCTCTAGTAGTTTTTCCGTGATGCGGTAACAGACAGACAGACAAAAATTCTAAAAACTATAGTTACGGCCTCTGTATCGATGCCTATTGCAATAAGATTTTCCAAAAAATATTTAATGTTCAGATTCAGCTTAGTTACAATTTTATTATATGCATAGACATTATACGAGTATATTACTTAATATTATTTTATATATATTGACAGCTTTCTATTACTATTTTTAATCGATCTCCTATAAGTAAGGTTATGTGTACAGTAGCTTTTTTGCATAATACAAATCTAATTCCAGTACATTTTTCTTCTTTTTCATCTTTAATGAGAGAAAACTATGCGACCTTTTTAAAACCACTGAGTTTTTTTTAATGTTTCTCAAGAAAATTTTTTATTCAGACTTTAACTTTTAAAATATTTTTATATTTTTAACCTAAAACTACTTCTTAGTACAATCCACTGTTACTATAACATAATATTTCTTATTTACAAGTCTCTTAAGGATTAATATTTAGTAAATGAACTTCTTACATTAAAACTTAGAGCCTATTTTAAGCGAAGGTAAGCTGAGTAAGTTTTTCATAATGCGTTAACAGAAACGCGTAATATTACTTAAAATGGTCGTTGTGGGACTCGACGCAAATGGCCTCCCATCTAAGGGAGTTGGATGCGAGTAAGCTTTTTGCAGGACATTTTAAAACACGTTTATTATTTAGAATAATAAAACAGTCGAGATGTCAGAAGGATGTTTGTTCAAAAGCTTTAAATTTACACATAAATTAGATTAGATGGAGATTTTTTTTGGTATACTGCTGTTTACTTAAAATTGATACAAATTCCTGTTGTAATGAATCATGTGATAAAGTAACAAAATTGTGATGAAAATTTTAATAAATACAAAAAGATTTTTTTAGGGTTCCGTACCCGAAGGGTGCCAACGGAACCCTATTACTATGCCACCACTGTCCGTCTGTCATTCATTGATTTTAAGTTTTAACCATTGGTTTTCTTTTTACAATAGCATATTTATTTGAATTTATATTGTGATATAACAACTAAATCAATTTTGATTAAAGTTTCTTTAATTAACAGCTTAAATAAAAACAATTCAGTTTCATTACAATGAATTTTCATCAAATAAATCAAATTCTCATGTTACGTGAAGAAGACAGTATGCTATTTTGTGAATGCTAATTTTTTTACAAAAAAAAATAATAGATATCAATATTTCCCAAACCAAAGCTCTTTTATGAACGACAATACATAAAATGTTTTTCTAACGAATGGACTCGATAGTGCTTGAAGCATTTCTAGGCCATATCGTTCGCTTTATCTTTAAAGAAAAATAAACAAAAATAAATAAAATAAAATAAAATAAAATAAACAAAAATAAATAAAAAAGACAATGCAAAAATATGAATATCATAATATTGTATTAAAATGAAGAATTTTATTATACTGACACTACAAATAAAGCTAAAAGAAAAACTAAGATTTTTTGTAAAAACATGAAAAATTAAATAGCCAAAAGATTTTCCCGATCTATTTAAGTAAACAGCGAGATTTGAATAACAGGATAATAATAAATAAGTGGAATAAAATAATATGTATTATTCACTCAATCTTAATAAATATTTAAAAGACGCTTCTAATAAGAGAAAATTAAAGGAAAGCTCATAATTCACCACTTATGTACTCTTTATTTGTATATAAATAAATATGTAAAAACATTAACACACAGCACCATTTAGTTCCATGGTAAGCTACCTGTGTTATGGATACCAGATAGTAGACAGAAATATATTATATAACTTTAAATACAAACATATTATAAATATAAACACCTATGACCGGAGAACAAACATTCGTGCTTATCACACAAATGAATGCACCCAGCGGGACTCGAACCCGCGACCGCTGCCACTGCAAGTAGTATGCAAAGTAGGGTGGGTAGCTACAAACTGAGTCAAATGTGTCGTCAAATCTATATATTAATACGTGAAGCAAAGACTTTGTACCCCTTTTACGAAAATTGCGCGGACGGAGCAGTATGAATTTTCCCACACTTATAGTTTATATAGAGAAGGAGTGCAAAATGCTAATATTTTTTAAAAAATATGCCCAAAAATACATTAAATCAATAAAAAAAATTACACACGCTACCATGTATTTGACATATAATAATTATACTCTTTTGTTTATTGTTAAAGTCTGTGGTCAATTTGAGAATAGATAAATATTGTTTGTAATTTATTTCAAAATTCTTTTGGATTTTATAGGCTGTTTAATATTTATCATTTATATAACTTTGATAAATTTATATAACTCAATTTCGATAAAACTTAATGAATTATGGTTGATTTTCAACCACGAGGCGATCATTAATTTGTAACAGATAAGCTTGGCGTGTTAACCAAACAGTATCTGTGTAGCGTTACGATTTACTTCTACAAAGAGCTTTCTTCGAATAGATCGCTGTTAGTGAAAACAACACCTTTATACCTAAAATTTAATATAGAGTATGACTTTAAAGTCGATGGATACATTGAATTATTTACCCATTTTAGTTATATATATATAAACTAAAAATAAATATACAGTATAAAAAGTATACTAATAAATTATTATTAATTTCTTATTGAAAATCTTTAAATCAGTAAGAGAGATGTGGATACCCTGAGAAAATAATACGACACGATACTTAGCGCAATGCGTACTTTCTTTTGAGTAATTAACCCCCGACGCAAAAGAGGAGTGTTATAAGTTTTAATTGTGTATCTGGGTGTCTGTCTGTGGCATCGTAGCGCTCAAATTAATGAACCGATTTGGATTTAGTTTTTCTTCTTTAAATGGTGACTTGATCGAGTATTCTTAGCTATATATCAAGAAAATTCGTCCAGCCGGTTTACACGCAATCAGCTCTTTTCTAGACAGTAAAAGGGTATTAGTAGCTTCCACAGATCTAATCTATTCGAAACTTGGTATTATTACTTTAATGACATTGCAACGATATAGTAACCTTGACGTGATGCTGCAGCGTCACCTGGAATCTGTAAGATCATTTTCATCTTTTAATCTCTACAAAAATACTGCAGATATATCGTGTTTAGGCACATTGAAATGGCCTCAATTAATAGGTTATAGTGTTGGAAGTTTTTTTTAATTTTTAATTTAATTTCTTGTGTCAAAGTGTGTAGTTGGCTGTAACAACTCAATATGGTATAACTTCTTCTATCTCCTCATGAGTAAGATAGAGCTCTTAATTATTCAGGTGTTCGTTCGTTAGTAAATACGTACTTATTAGTATAAGTTTCGACATTATAAATTACGTAGAAATTTACATAGAACTTAACAAAACGAACTAACGCGGTTACTCGAACGTTTTACCATGCTGTATATTTGTAATATTTTTCGATACATTAGTAAAATTCGGCTGTTTATAATTTGACTAAACAGTAAAATCTGTCAATTTTAGTCTTTATATGATTCTAATATGTTACTTTTTATTATTGGGATACTAAATCTAATATATATATAATAAAATCCTGAGTCGAATCTGTACATTAAATATTTTTTAGGAAATCTTATTGAAATAGTCATTACTATCGAGAAAACCACTAAACAAATTTTGATGAAATTTGATATGATAATAGCTGGTTTTCCTAGTCAACATATAGAATACTTTTTACTGCATGAAAATCTATCTTTGAGAAATCTATAGGTACTAAACGTTATAATGTAACTAAGGACGAACCCGAGCGGAGTGAGGTTGGATCGCTAGTAAACAATAATTGCATTATATGATATATAATGAAATTATTGTCATAGCAGTTGTTATTGCATTTTAATCTACTTTTAGCTAAATTTTTGACGTTCCATTATATGCATAGCCACTTATTAACAAAATGAGCATAATTTGTTCGTGGTAAGCAAATATAATATCATACACACGAGAAGAATCAAACCATAACGTACCATAAATAAATAACATAAATAAATAACACTATGAAATTCATATTATTTAACTTAAAAACTTAATTCTTTTAACTTAATATCAACGTATACAAGTAAATCGTTCTTTTAACCGAGATATTTTTGTCATGTCATCTACAGTATAATCAGATTATACCAACGCAAATTAATCATTATACCTCGCTTAGTTTCTGTGCCGATATTAATTACAATAACACTTGTTTTGTTTATACTTTGTCCATTGATTTTATACTTTCATGAATAAATCTTCAATATGAACATAAATTCTAAAATGTCTATATTGAATAAAGACAAAAAAGCAATATTATTTATTAATGCCATTTGTACATACAAATGTGTGGACGGATTTGGAAACATTTAGAAGACTAACACATAAGCTACTATTATTTAGGTGTATAAGTTATAAGTAGTAATAAAATTTAGGGAAAAGTTGAGTTACCAGTAATATTCTAAGCACTAAAATAATATTTAAAATAATAGGTATTTTAAACACGTAATTACAAGAACTATTTTAGTTTTAGTTACACGTTTTAATCCATATCATAAAAACTACTAAACCAATTTTGATGAAATCTTTACTAATTCCGGAGAAATGCGTGGAGATACTACCTATAAAATGTTTTATATTTGTTTGGAAGTCCTAATAAATTATCATATGCGAATATTTTGCAGTTCCAGTAATATCACAACATAGATCGAATTAATAACCTCTTTACTTTAAGTCGGTTAAAAAAGCATCTAGAGACGCACCCAAGTAAAACAAAAAGTCGCTAATAACTAAAAATAAGAAAAAAAATTGAATTATTAATATAAGCTTCAGCGCTAAGTCAATAAACTACCACCAAGCTAAAGTACCGATACTTAGGAATTGTTTAAATAGTCTAGAATTTTGTAACCAGAACTATTTAAGTCTAAATATAACTTTACAGCGAATCTAAAAGTATAATATTCAAGTTAGTTAACATAAATATGAACGAGTTTAGTTAAATATTAAATCTACACATAATAAAATGATATCCAGCCCAAATAAAACTTGAGCACCAAATATTTTTAGGATGTTTAAAAGATACTTAGGTTAACAGACGTAAAATTCAAAGTTAATATTTTTTTATGGATACATAGTGTATTTAATAGCTTTTTTGAGACATCAAATCCTCAGTTTCCTTTTTAAAACATTAGAAACTGAAAAGCAAAATAATATAGCGACAATGTCCGAAAAATTAAAAAAAAAATTATAAATAAACTGTAAATTAATCTTACAGTATAAGCTGATTTGCTTTTCACTTATTTTAAAACTACAAACAGACAGTACAATTTTATAAAAGTATAAATGCACCATAATCATCTTCTAGCCTACGTTTTCTTCTTACACTCTCCCCTATCACTCGTTACCTCATCATTCACCCTTTTCTCTTTTTCCTATCTCACACGATACATCGGTCTTCTCATTGGTCTTCCTCTTCCAATCCATCCATCACTCTTCTCGTCACATGCCATTTAATAATCAGTATAAATTATTATTATATATTAATTAATAGTGCAAATTATAATAATTATTATATATTAATTTAGTATTTCTATTATCATAACATCCAGTCGAAATTATTGCACGCCATAATTAATATCAATAATATTCTTCTAATGAGCCATTATTGTTTGAAACTGTTATAGTTTTCATAACAAACTGTTATTATTACTGACTAGCGACTCACCCTTGCTCCACTTAGGTTCGTCCCTGCTTACGTTTTGACGTTTAGTATAGATTTCTCAAAGATGAGATATTTTCCCGCAGTAAAAAGTGTCCTATATGTTGACCCTGATAACCAGCTATCATCATACTAAATTTTATCAAAATCCCTCAAGTGGTTTTTTCGTGATGCGGTAACAGACAGACAGACATACAAAAATTCTAAAAACTATAGATTCGGCCTCTGTATCGATAATTAATGACTATTTCAAAAAGATTTTCCAAAAAATATTTAATGTACAGATTCGGTTTAGTTACAATTTTATTATATGTATAGATGTAGGTGGTCTATTAAGTCATATACAAACTTTTTGCTCAATTTATGAAATGAAATGAAATGAAATGAAATGAAATATTCTTTATTGCACACTATTATTTTACATTATATAGTTCAAACAGATTAAAGGAATATAGTACAATAGGCGGCCTTATCGCTAGAGAGCGATCTATTCTAGGCAACCTTTGGGTAGAGAGAAAGAAGAGAGAAGGAAGGGGTGCAAACAATCTTAAAGAGAGATACAATAAATACATACATATACAAACATATATATACATACATACCATATATATACATAGATACATACATACACACATACATACATACATACATACATACATACATACATACATACATACATACATACATACATACATACATATATACATACATACATATAAACATTATACATATAAAATAAAATATGACACCATTTAGCACTTATAGGTTAAGATAATATTGATTTATTAATTTTTTAAATAGTGACAGAGAATCAGCCTGTTTTACTTTATTTGGTAACGAGTTCCACAGACGGACAGATTGGACAGTAAAGGAGCGAGTATAGAAGGAAGAAGAGTGTGAAGGAACTTGTAAAGTTAGATTAAGGTTAGAACGAAGAGAAAAATGGTGAGAATCACTTAAAAATTTAAACCTATCTTTAAGATACTGAGGTGTACAGGGATTAAATAGAATATTATATAAAAGACAAAGAACGTGAGTATTTCTGCGAAGACGGATAGGGAGCCACTTGAGCTTTTTACGAAATTCGGAAACGTGGTCATATTTACGAAGTCCAAATATGAACCGGATGCAGAGATTTTGAATTCGCTCAAGTTTATTTAATTGTTCCTCTCTTAAATCGAGGTAACAAGTATCAGCATAGTCAAGAATTGGTAATAAAAGAGTGTTAGCCAAGGCAATTTTAGTGGGAATGGGTAGAAAGTTGCGTAAGCGACGTAATGATGCAACGGCAGCAAACATTTTTCTGCTCACTTCGCCCACCTGTGACTTCCAAGATAATGTCTCGTCTAATATAATACCTAGATTTCTCACTTTATCCCTGTAAGGAATTTGTATACCGTCAAGCATAATAGGTGGTAATTGTGATAAAGATATTTTTGATTTTAATTTTGAACTACCTATAATTATAGCTTGTGTTTTACCTGGATTCACTATTAAGCCTAATGATTTACTTTTTTGCGAAATATTAAGTAGGTCAGTATTAATATGATCGATGGTTTGAGTTAAGTTTAATACGGTCATTTGGCGGTAGATTTGTAGATCATCTGCATAGAGGTGGTAGGGAGAAGAAATATAGTTACAGAGAGAGTTAATAAATATAGAAAATAAAAGAGGAGACAACACGCCACCTTGAGGAACACCGGCATGTAGCGAAATCCATTCAGAGCAAGAATCGTGAATACGGATTCGTTGCCGGCGACCATACAAGTAGTTGTGAAACCAGTCAATCACATCTGGAGATATGTTAAGAGAACACAATGTAGCAAGCAGTATATCAAAATCAACAGTGTTAAAAGCGTTACTAAAATCTAATAGTGTCAAAACTGTGACTTGTTGATTTTCCATTCCTAGTCTGATGTCATCTGTTAATTTAACGAGTGCAGTAGTCGTACTGTGACCATAACGAAAGCCGGATTGCATAGGATTCAGTAGATTATGATTTGAAAGGAAATTACTTAGTTGATGATGTACAAGGCGCTCGAGCACTTTGGATAAAAAGGGTAGAATGGAAATAGGACGATAGTCGGAGAAAGTAGTGGGATTGTTTTTTTTTTGGTAAAGGTATTACTTGAGCATCTTTCCATGCGGATGGAAAGCAGCCAGTATTAATAGAAAAATTAAGCATGGAAGTTATAACAGGGATCAATATATCTAATAAAGGAACGATCATTTTACGACTAATGCAGTCAGAGCCAACCGCATCAGAGTTAATTGCCACTATGTGTTTCCGAACATCACATTCTGTAAATTGACTAAATTTAAAACTGGGAGAATCAGGAGTGGCCAAAGCGAGAATTTGATTTTTAGTTCCTAATTTAGTTGTACTATCAATTGTACTGAACGATGAGAAATGTTTGTTTAATTGATTTAGATCTATATTTTTGGAGGTTATATTTTGTTTTGCCTTTCCAACTCCAAGAGATTTAAGAAAGTTCCAGACTTTTACTGTATTGTCTTCTTCGACAACAGATTTATGAATATGGCGTCGTTGACTATCCCTACACACCCTATTGCAATGATTTCTAGCTTTAACATATTTTTGCCGATTGATATCACTTGCATTAGTTTTTAATTTAGCTTTAGCAATGTTTTTCTTTTCTTGAAGCTTTTTAATGTCTACAGTAAGCCAGGGTGCAGGGAGATGTTTAGTACGTACAGGTCTAATAGGCGCATGAATATCATACAATTGTGTCAATAGCGAATTAAATATATCAATCTGGTTGTCCATAGTCTCTGCATTTAAAACCTCAGTCCAATCAATATTTAAAGCATCTTCGCGCAAACGATCTAGGTCCATTCCCGCAAAATTACGTTGGAGAAGGATTCTTGATTTTGCTTTAGGAGGTTTAAGTTTATAAGAGAGAAAAATAAGATCGTGGTAGGAGAATGCAGTAGCATTGCATTGACCATGTTTATCGACGTGGTCAATGGAAGAAACTAAAATTAAATCTAAAAGGGATGGATTGCAATTAGGGAAAAAGTGAGTCGCAGTTAAAGGAAGTACATGGAAGTTGGCTGACTCTATTAGTGCTTTAAGTCGTGCTGATCGATGATCATTTTTAAGCATACATGTATTAAGATCACCCATGATAACAGTATGGTTGTACAATGGAGTTAATTCCTCCAATAGGACCTCAAGTGACTCGAAATAATCTATAGTTAACGATGGACTGTAATAGACGCCAAGTAGGACTTTAGTGTGAGATAGGATGACTTCAAGAAACAGATACTCCGGGCCAGTATTATTGGTAAGGTGCGATTGATTCACAATGTTATAGGATATGTGAGAGCGTAAATAAACGGCAACACCACCGCCAGTCCGACCCGTGCGATCATTTCGAATCAATTGAAATCCTGGTAAAGAGTATGCAGTAGACGGAAGACAAGGTTTAAACCAGGTTTCCGATACTAAGATGGCATGAACATTGACATTTTCAAAAGTAGATAGGAAATCAGGATAATGTGCAGGAATACTCTGAGCATTGATGTGAACGACGTTAAAATTCTTCTGGACTGTAGGGAAATAAGAATTAAGAGACTCATTCAAAGATGGGATACTGTGGAAGCTATTATCGCTACTTTGGTCATTGAAAGAAGATACGGAAAGATCAGTGTCATCAAAAATATTGTTAAACATTTAATAAAAATAAATAAATGTATGTATATAAAAAGTATTAAGTAATAAAATAAATAACAAATACAATAAAAAAATAATAATAATAACAAATAGATATATATACGTAAGTATTTAAGACAATATATATATATAAAAAAATCAAAAAACAAAAATTATCATCACCCACCTGCCAGTTGCATAAAAGTATTTGTATATAATATATCGCTAAACTATATTTATATTTAGTAAACAAAATGAGCACAATAAAACAAAAAGTTATCATTATAAATACCTAAGTTAAGTAAGTACAATAATTAACATACTAATTTTACCCAATAAGTACACAAAATATTATAACAAATTAAAAAAAAAAACTGTATTTATCCTTTACCTTGAGCAAAAAGCCACGCATCAAACTAACATTTAACGTTGCATACAATAATTTAATCTGTAGACTATTTATACAATAGATTATCTGCAAATGTAATCAGTCATGGGTAAAATATTATGGTCATAATATGATAATTTAGAAGTAATTATGTTTTAAATGAAAAAAAAAAAGAAACAGTATTAAGCAATTTAAATTTTAAAGAAAAGGCTTTCTACTTCTTCACAATTCTTTTGGATCGCGGCGCAAGTACTTTTTCACCTGGCTTGTTGACGGTAACAACAACAGCTTGTGAAGGAGACTTAGATGTTGTTATAGTGTCTAACTCAGTCAAGCACTCAACTCGATGGCGTGATCCATTTGGAGCTATAATATTGACACATCCATCCCACGTCCAGCACTTACCGATGCCAAAGCGCTGCCGTGCCTCCATAAATAGTGTATGTCGTGATTTGGTTAAAAACTCCGATTGTGTGACACCTGTTCCTTTGAATTTAGTTTTTAAAAACCAAACCTTATCACGAACTGCAGCATCCACGAATTTGATGACTACGGGTCTAGGTCTCTTATCTGTTGGTCGACCTAGACGGTACAGTGACTTAATGCTCGTACTAGAGAAATTCGGTAAATCCAAACGCTGAGAAACTAGTTCGGTGACTTTTAATAAAATGTCTTCCGACTTCTCTTCAGTGATGCCATGGAAAAGTAACGTTTTACGTCTCCTACGCATTTCTTGACGATCAATCTCGAGACTAAGTAATTCGACTTGTCGTTGCAAGGTGTTGAGTGCTGATAGGATGAAGCTTTTAAAAGTATTGAAATCAGCTGCCAAGGAAGTCGTAGTCACTGGAGTGGTGTTTTTATGGAGTTCTTGCTGGAATTCACTCATCTTAACATTAAACATCTCAGTCATTGCAGAAAGAGATTCCTTGATGGTTTCCATGCTCATTGTTTACTTAATTAATGTTGAAATGTGAACGAATCAAAGGAGTTCAACTTGCTGGCGGGTAACAAAGTTTAGTCAAACATATGGTTTGTAAACAACACCAATAAAAATATTTTTAACTATTTTTAAATATAATTTTTGCTGAGGGATAAAAAATCGCTGTTTACTTTTCACCTCCTACCCACGAAAAAAAGAAAAAAAATTTAGTTGAGTATTTCCTGTAAAATACAAAAAAATGGTTACTTTGAAAGATATTCAAATGTAGGCAAATAATGTCTCAAATTCGTGGCTTACATTGAATTGTACTTAGGAAGTTTAAACAAGGATATCGAATTTTAAGGTAAGGTAAGCAACATTAACCGTATATACATAAAGTTCTAAAAGGGCCGCCGTTACTCAAAACCCACATAACATACTTAAGACTATACAATACATGGGTCTCTATGTGACAAATGTTACATTTGGAATACTATTTGATACTGTTCATTGAATCGGTTAGGAGTTCAGGAAATGAGTTGGGTATAAATAACTTAGATCGTAAGATTTATAATTCGCAACTATTAATAAAATAATTTTACAGATTTTACTTAAATTTATGTAAGAACTAAGATTTTTTTATATCTTACAAAGCGGCCGACATATTAGTTACTCGCTTCGAGGAGACAGAAAACAAAAATAAATCTATCCCACGAGACGCGTACATTTTTCTGAGAAAAAAAAAATTATATTCAAAAATTTCATCCGGATCTGTTCAGCAGTTCCGGCGTAATTGAGTGACAAACATCCATCCAAACATTCAAACATAATATAATCTTTCACATTTATAATATTAGTAAGATTTTATATTATAACCCATCCTGGCTTTATTTAGGTACATCCCTAGATAATATTTCAAGTAAAATACGTCTTTTGTAAAACATGTACTATTTTAATTTTAAATATTTCCTATTGTGAAAGAATAATAATAATAATAATAATTAATCGGCGCAATAGTTTGAGAGTTTATCGATTACCAATAGAAATAAATCTTTACTATTTATGACATATTTATGCATACATGGTATTGGTTTGTCAATTAGACATTTTTGGTTTTATTTAACTAAAGAATTTCTAACCCCTAATTTTTAAAAAAAATATAAATTGTACATATTTTCATACTCTATGACACTTGCGTTATCAAGACGAATCTAACGACGTATGAATCATCAAAATCGGTTATGCCGTTTAGTAAATATGTAATACATACAAACATACATACATATATACAGGTTAAAAACATAGCCCTCCTCTAGTCTATACCGCAATTGAGTAATAAGTAGTAAGCCGAAGTGATTTTCCATCTACTCGCATATATCTATCTTCAAAAATAACTAACTACCATACAAACTTAATTACCCAACTTAATTTAAGTGACGAATTTTCAAATCCTTATTGCTATCCGATAGTTTCTAGGTTTTTAAGGACGTAATACAAATATATTCTATTTAAGTTTCTATTCTATAATACGCAATCTGATTATCTGTAAATTAAATCACGTACAACTTTTTCTTTTACAGCGGTATTTGAAAGGATTTGGAAGATAAAAATTAATGAGACGAAAGTTGACGCGCGTAGAGCAGTAACAAGATATTGGTAGGGCCTTTGATTGAAAATCGAATAATTACAAGTTTTAATAGAACGACTGTGAAAAATGAGGAGGCAGTGATGGATGTAGATATATTTTTTGTTATTTTATAAACGATAATAGTAACTTTGAGAAAAAAGTCCATCAGACAAGCAAGATCGGAGAATGTTTAGAAAGCTTCGCACAATCTTTTTGTATAAATGTCGCAGTCTAAGATATACGTAGGTCTTAAACAAATGTTTCATATCCGTTACAACATAGAAAGTGACTACTAATCCAGTTACTGTACGAGTAATATATACGATACGAGTATATATATTAATATATATTTTTTTATTTTAAATTAAAAGCATCTGAATAAAAGATAATTTATTTGTAAGTTTTAATTTTTCTATTATGTGGCAAATCCGATTTAGATGACGTAGGTTGAAAAAGCTAAGGCGGGAGCAAAGCGTAGAGTAGCTCCCGCTTTAGCCCTCTCATTAGGTCTTTTTTATTTCAAACCCAGAATGACCAATATCATAATTGCTTTAAGTTATTTAAAATTAAAAATATTAAAAAACCTTTTTTAATAATTAATCAATAGCCGGACTAATAAAAATAATATTAGTCATACAGTTATTAGTAATGGACAATTACTGTATAAATAGTGTCAGCCAATAACATACGCAGATGAGACGTAACCGTTAAGTATAGGCATGAGGAAGTTCAAGGTAGACTAATGATGGATATTCTAAGAGTATTCTTTGCAGATCTTATACAATTATCATATTTCATTGTTAGCTTCCCAACTTTGTACTGTGTGCCACTAAATATTTCAGGGCGATCAACTGTTGCACATGTTAGCCACTTCCTCAGTCAGTATATATATATATATATATATATATATATATATATATATATATATATATATATATATATATAGATAGATAGATAGATAGATAATTCAAACATATTGAACAACTATCATATTACGTTTCATCCTTGCCGCGAGATGTACATACTCGTATGTATGTCTCCGACTGCATGATAATATATTCCTTCGTGAACTTGTTTTTATCTTTTTAGTTAGCTTTTATGCAGTCGGTTTTTTTTTTAAATATTATTTATTTATTTACAGTTTTTAAGTAGTTTTAAGTAGAAAAATTATCGAGAATGGTTGTTAACTAACTTTAAATCATTATATATCCTAAACTGTTATTTAAAATGATAAATGATGACAGAAACCTAAAAATGATTTTTAAATACCTATTCAATGACATAGTTCGTCGATTTTCATTTTTTTCTTTTTCATTTTATGGAATCTAGCAGCCCCCATATTTTTTTATGTCACCTAAGAATACTTAGACTTAATAAGACTAATCTAACGATACCTTAATTAAAGATATCCATGGAGTGGTTTGGAAGATATGAGGGAATAAATAATGTTACAAACATACAAAGATAAGCGCGAAAAACATAACCCTTTCCTTGCAGTCGGTTAAAAAGAAGTATCTATAAAGTAGTACGATCTATGAACGATGCCCGTATAATTTTAGTGTGGTGGAAGAAGCCATCCAAAGACACGTCTAAATGAAGCGACCATAAATCACTAGTACGAATATATTGTAAGTCTTTATAAGAAAACATATATTGGGAATATGTTGGGACATTATATACAAAAATTGCAAATGACGACACGTTTGGTTTAGTTTGTAGTGACCCTACTTTCTTGTCAGCAGCCGCGGGTTCGAGTAATTCATTTGTGTGATGAGCACGATTATTTGTACTCCAGTCATTGGTGTTCAAAATTTATAATATGTATGTATTTAAAATTATATAATATGTGTGTTAATGTCCCAACATATTAATGTCCCAACATATTAATGTCCCAACAAAAACAAGCTTTAACAAAATTAATGAAATTCAAAATATCTTATTAACCTTTACATAAAGCATACAACGACAGTATTACAGAGAAAAGAAATTCACTAAGCCGGCTTATTTTTGCGGTTGAATACTGTAAATGTTCAGCTACACTTAAAAGCTGCAAGAATAGATTCTGAATAGAGAAGATCATAAAATGTCTTAAAAGAAAATCTTACAAAAGATTAACCCGGATTAGTTATGTATGTATATATATATATATATATATATATATATATATATATATATATATATATATATATATATATATATATATATATATATATATATATATATATAAAAATAAATAGATATGGGTATAAACCAATTAAAGGTCAGTAATATTATAATATAATATAATTTTTATCGTTTTTTTTTATCTACATAGCTTTTAATATCGCATTTATTACAATTATTTTCGTACAAATTATTATTCCCATGATGGTAGGACCCATACAACTTTTTGCTGTGGCAACAATTTGAAGGTGAAATTTATGAAGAATGCACTTGCGGGTGACGTGTCAAATAGTTGCAACGGCCTGCAAAACAACCTGTGTAAGAAATGTAGGGTCCGAGAATATAAATGAAAGCGTCTATAACACACTTAACTATTTATTCTATTAAAACTTGAGAAAAGAAAAAACATCCTGCTTTTCTTTTATTCATCTTTCATTCCATTCCATTCTTACAATAATTATATCATACGTCTCCGTTTATTTATTATTTCACGACACTTTTATATAGTTTGTAGTGATCCTACTAGCTGTGCCAGCGGTCACGGGTCCGAGTCCCGCTGGGGCCATTCGTTTGTGTGATGAGCACAAATGTTTATACTCCAGTCATGGGTATTTGTAATATGTATGTATTTAAAGTTATATAATATTATGTGTAATGTATCAACTATCTAGTATCCATAACACAAGCCTCGTAGCTTACCATGGAACTAGATGGTGCTGTGTGTTAATATCCCAACTATTATTATTTATTCTTAAAATATCATTTCACGCATACTAATCTCGCAAATCCCACACACACACATATATAATTATATAGGAGTGTGCTCATTAGATAAGTTTTTGTCACTTATCTGATAATGTTTTATTAATTACTTCGTCCCTCAGAAAAATATCATCTCAAAGAAATCTACATTAACCGATAAAACGTTCATAGGTACAAGCCCGAGCGGAGTGAGGGTGAGTTACTAGTTTATATTATAAATCTCGGTTTTAAAATAGACTAAGTCGTAGGCAGTTCTTGTAAATAAATTTATTATTAATTTTTATTTTAAGTTGGTTTATTAGCTTTCCATATTTCATATAATATCTGATTTTTTTTTTCTCTTTATTTAAAGTGCTTAGTCAAAAGTTGACTATGTCGCTCTGTAAGGTAAACAAAAATTAAATTATTTTCTTAAATTTATAAATATCTTTGCTAATTTATATAGTAGTTTAGCATTAGCACTAGTAGGGAATGATAAAAAGGATATACAATCAGTAATGTTTAGGTTAACGTTTAAGCTTATTTGTAGATATTGTCTAAAATATTCATTTCGGACACATTCCATCAAGACGTGATATACATCCTCAATTGTACCACATTCTGTACAATTGGGAGTATCAACTTTTTTCATAATAAATTTAAACTTATTTAATGGAATATGTCCGGAGCGAATTCTTAACGCTACAATTAAATCACTTCGGCTAAGAGTACAGTCATCAAACCATAACTTTTTCCAAGGCTGTGGTTGCATTGTTCTATACCAAATCCCCTTTTCTTTTGATCGCTTGTCAAAATATTCATTCCAAAGATCTGTACACTTTTCTCTCGTATACCAAAGCCAATCTGTATAAAAAGGAACTCCTTCTATGTTGATACCCTCAAACGATGCTAGTTTAGCTAACCTATCAACTTTTTCATTCCCTATTATACCCACATGAGATGGTATCCATTGCAGAACAATTATTGTTGAATTTAATTGGAGCTTATAAATTTGGTCTACAATAGTATATGCTATCGGTGCACATCGATAAGCCGAAGTGCATCGTACTAGATACTGTAGACAGCTCTTGGAATCAGTAAATATGACAACATGCTTAGTATTAACTGTTTGTATATATGACAATGCCTCTGTAATTGCTAATAGTTCTAAAAACATGATACATATGTAATGATCTACTTTAAATAACATATACTCTTCAGTTTGTGGATCATAAAAAGCTGCTCCTGGTCCATCTTTATCTTTTGATCCATCAGTAAATATTTGGTAGTAATTATTATATGTTTCAGTAATAAAATTATTCGTTATTGACTTTAGTTGCGTTGTATCATATGTATTTTTGCTATTTTTCAAAGAAGCAATATCAGATTTAGTAAAATTGCGAACGTCTATATTGCTAATCCAAGTTTCTAAAGAAAACATTTCCAATTTGTTGCTAGATTGTATGTGTTTCATCTTTAAATTATCATGGACTATTACTGGTAAAGGTTTTTTTTTGTTTATCCAGTAATTCCTAGTCACACAAAGTTGTGACAATTCCTCAAGCAATTTAACAATTTTACAATTTTTTAATGACTTTGATTTTAACCAAAACTTCTGAGCCAAGAAATGTCTACGAATAAATAATGGTGGTAAGTGTAATTCACTTTCCATAACATGTATGGGAGTTGATTTAATAAAACCACCTATTATTCTCATGGCTTGATTCTGTAGTTTATCTAATTTTACTAAATTACTATTTGCAGCATTATTGTACAGAAAACTAACGTAGTCCATTCGACTTCGAATCAAAGAACTATAAAGAAGCCTTAAATGTTTTGTATGGACCCCCCAATTATTTCCAGCTAATACTTTTAAAATATTAAGAAATTTTGATATCTTTTGAATTGTCTCCTCTATATGTTTACCCCATCGCAACGAACGATCCAACCATAGTCCTAAATATTTAACTTTATTGAAAAACTGTAAAGGAATATTATTAATTTTAACAATGACATTTTCATTTCTTCTACTTTTTGAAAATAAGCAAACTTTACTCTTAGTCGGAGAGATATCTAATCCTATTTTATTTATTAACTTACTAAATAATGTTAAAGATTCTTGTATTTTTTGTTGAGCGGTTACAATATCTTTATCTGAAGTATATATAACGAAATCATCGGCAAACTGGGAAAAGCTCACATTATTAATTTGGTTACAAATCGGTATGGTAGCAACATTAAATAATAACGGAGAAAGAGGATCTCCTTGTGCTAGGCCTAAGGATGTACTCCTGCGATATTTTGATTCGTTGACACTAATTGTAAGATAACGTTCCCTTAAAAAGCTCCACAAATAATTACAAATCTTGGTTCCCACTCCAAACTTATTTAATGTATTTAAAAGAGAAGAAATATTGACATTATTGTAAGCGTTATCTATATCCACAAAACAAGCAAGAGTAGATTTATCATTAGCAAAATTTATCTGAATTTCGGTTGTTAAATTAGCTAAATTGTCCTGAAATGATCTGAATTTCCTAAACCCTACAGTGCAGTCAGAAAATAGTTCATTTTTTTCAAAGTACCACTCTAATCTTTTATTCAAAATAGAATGAAAAATTTTGCAAATGCAAGACATTAAAGAAATTGGTCGAATAGATGTAATCAATTGTGGATCTCGACCTGGTTTAGGTATAGGAATTATCATTATTTCCCTCCATTGCTTTGGTATAGAACTAAAAGTTAGAATCCTACTATATAAATTAGCTAACACCTTGATAGCCTCGTCTGGTAGATTTCTAAGCATGGAATAGGATATCCCATCAGATCCCGGAGCCATATCCGATGATTTTATTACTGATAATATTTCTTGTTTTGTAAAAGGACTTTCTAAAACAGTAAACATAAATAATGTTAAAGTTAGGCGTTGAAGCTAAAACATAATCTGGCGATAAAGTTTTTAGAAATAATTTAGCAACATTTTCATTAATACCTGTTCTAGCCACTTTATAACCTTTAAACCATCGCATACGATCCCACATGTCATAAGTGGTTGATATTTCGTTAAAAGATGAACAATATTTTTGCCACGACAAATTGTCAGCTTGCCGAATTAATTTTTGACATTCGCTTATCTTATTTTGTAGTATAGTTAAATTAAATGGTGTAGGATTTTTTCTAAAATAAGCTAGAGCTAATCTACGTTCAGCGACAGCTTTAGATATATTGCTATTCCAGTAAGTTTTAGGTTTAAAATTCGGATTTTGACTTATTTTAATTAAGGGTATATATTTGTCCGCCGCTTTATTTATTAATAAAACAATTAAATCATAAGCTTCTTGTGTATCATTTGGTAATATAAGGTTGGCCAAAACATTACTTAAATATTCCTTGTACATATGCCAGTTAGCTTTTTTAAAATTTCTTTTTACAATAGGTTTAAAAGTCGAAGTAAGAAATGTAGACAGTTTAATAAAAAGATGATCGCTACCTAATGTCTCATTAGTTACATTCCAGTAAATTTTAGCAGCTATATCTGATGACGCTATTGATAAATCGGGGGAAGATGACTGTAATCTATTATTAACTAATTTTATCCGAGTTGACTGCGGCCCATTTAAAGAAACAAAATTACTATTTAATAAAGCATTGAATATTTGAGAGCCCTTTTGGTCAGTTTTATTGGACCAGTTTGGATGATGTGCATTAAAATCTCCTAAAATTAATGTCTTTGTATTAGCAATAGAAAATAGAAAATCCCAATCTGACTCTGTAGTTCTTAAAGAGGGTGGACAATATACTACGATTATACTTTTAATATCCAAGCAATTTAGAATTTTCACATGTAATAATTCCATTCCTAAATTATTATTAGCATATATTGGAATCGCTTCAGCTTTTACTGTACAATGAGTTAAGATGGCCACACCACCATAACCATCTTGTCTATCTTTCCTAAAAATATTATAACCGCTAATTTTTATATTTGTACCAGATTCTAACCACGTTTCACATATAGCAGCAATATGTATTTTTTCTTGCCATAATAATTGTTTAAGAGTAGCTAATTTACCTTTAACACTTTGCGCATTCCACTGCATTAGGTTTAATTTATTAATTTTACTTTGATCACCCATTTCCACTATTAAATAGTTGTTTTAATATTGTAAACGCTGATATTTTGCTTTCAATTATATATACAACCCATTCTAATACAACAAAAACTACCTGTTCTGCCTTCTTTTTCGTGGATAGATTTTTCATAAAGCAAATATTAGATATTCTCCTAAGTAATTCAATAAATGAAATCTTCGGTTTTTCTTTATTTTCTGTTGTATCTTCATCGATAGAGGATTCTCTGTCAGATTCATTGTTTGAATACATTCCCCAACCAAAGGACTCTCTAGTCTGATTATTTGTTGACATAGATTTCTTCTTCTTAGTTTTCTTTTCAATAACTTTTTGTGTGATTTTTTGATTCGACATTTCTGTATTGCCATATGTAGTATTTGACGATTTCAAAACTTCCACATAACTTCTCTGAGATGTTGAAGGAATTATTATAGAAATATCTTCAGTGTGTAATTCTTCCTTCTGAGCTGATGCGACTATTCCCGAAGGACTAGGCGGAATGTATATAGTCAACGCCTTTTTATAAGAACAGTTAAATTCAGCCATGAGTTCCCATAATCTTTTCTCTTTAATAAATATAGGGCAAGATTTACTAAGTGATATGTGCTGACCTAAACAATTCACACATTTAAAATCAGTAGCTTCACAATTAACATGGTTTGATCCACATTTCGGGCATATTATTTTTTGACTAGGGCACAACTTTTTAATATGTCCATACCTCCAACATTTTGAGCACTGGGTTACAGGAAATATGTATGGTTCTATCTTAACTTTAACATCGTATACATGTATATATGGTGGTAACGATGGACCTTTGAATCCTAGTCTAACTGCTTCACTATTTGAACATCCCAAACCCTCCTCGTTTCTCCGCATGAGCCTTTTAATTGATATTATTTCACTTTGCGATATTATATTTTCCTTAATTTCCTCAACTGATAACTCGATCTCCACATTTTTGATAACACCATATGAAATCCCGACTTCCAACGTTTTATGCATTTTCCATTCCATTTCAATAAAAGTTGTACACATTAACAGTTTTTCCGCACTTTCTTCATCACTAAATTTTATTAATGCTTTATATGGATTTAAATATTTCACGTTTGTAATATTACGAATATCTTCTTTTTTTAATAATTTGGCCATATGGAATTGTTTTGGTATTTTATTTTTGGAATATATACATACTTCAATTAATGTTTCCTCTAAGCTTTGTTTTTCACTTCGTATATCTTTTCTTATTATTTTTTTCCCATTTCCCGTAACCATAGTCCACTCCTCAGTATTTTCCTCCATGTCTCTCACACGTTTGTTTGGTCTCATAATATTGTAGTTGCTATCAATGTATTCCGAATTCATTAATTGATCTTGCATATAAATTTCACTTTGTTCCGTTTGTAAACATGATTCGATTGTATACGATTCATTTGTATTTTCTTCATTTAAACTGTTACTATTATTCATAGCAAATCGTCATATGACCGTGCAGGTGTTTACCCGCCGTAGCAGGTAGCACCGCGAGCGCGTCCTTCCAAGAATTTTATTATCTTACTACGTAAACAACAGCAAAATACGCGTCCATACTAGTACACTTGTCGACAGTCACTGTAATATCTGATAATAAAGCACAAGCCAATGCAAACAAGCCAATGAAGTCGATTTTAACGTAATTTTAATTGCTGTATCGATTCGAAATTTTGATACTTTACCCTTAACCACCTGACGTCAGTCTCAGAGACTTTGGCAATTTTGTTTTTCAAATTATTCCATTACTAGGCACGCGACACATTTGTAAGTCCATATACTTTTTCCCCACCCCCATCAGTGCTTATTGTGGATTCGGCAGCTCCAGACATACGTGAGTTTCAAAATTATAAGTAATTATATTTTGTGTGCGGTCCCTGTGACCGATGTCAGGTAGTTACGTTACTTTTTTTAAAGTGGATTTTTTTGCTCTAGTATGCTTATAATGGCTGAATCAGATACATTACGATGGCCAAAGGAAGACCAATCAGATCTGGAAGACCTGACTGTACCAGAACTTCCAAATGAAGATTGTAGTGACATAGAAGATGTTCCAAAGGATTATATTATTGAAGGCGAGTGTCAGTCCGAATCAGAATCAGAAGATGAGGGGCCTAAGCCTCAACTTTCTGAAAGTGAAAAGAACACCTTGCCACCGATGGAAGATTCATCTTCTGACGATGATATTACACTTGCAAGGTACCGAAACTACTATGGTAAGAACAGGTTTCGTTGGTCAATGCATCCTCCAGTTTCGAGATCAAGAACTATGCAGCTACCAACCCAACTTTAAAGGTATTCTGCATGGAAATATGAAACCCCTGTATTTGTGGAGCTTATTTTTACTGGAGGTAGATTAGTACAGATAGTAAGGCATACAAATGAAAAAATCATCAAATCCTGAAAGTTGATCAAATATCCAGTATTACAGCAAATTAACATTTTGAAAAATTAGACAAACGTAGGACATGTTCCACTTGTGATCCTAAAAAGAAAAGCTAAAGAATCCTAATTGAAAGAATTCGATTTATTTGAATGCAGTCAAAAAATGTGCCTTGATTGTCACCGCAACTTGTAAAAGTTTGTGGGTTGTGATTTTGTAATAATTGTGCCTTATTTGTACTCAAAATTATTTCATGTCTTAGATTATATATCGAACTTATCGTAAATAAGTAAAACTATAAAGCTATTCTGATATTTCGTCCTGAGATCTCAAATTTTCAAAGTTGTTACATGTTTTCCTAAAATTAGTATGTTCGTGATGAATATTGATTTTCTTATACGTTAATACAAACTTTTGCTTAATTTAAAAATTTTTCATGAATAAACATAAAATGAAAATATAGATACAACTTTTATTTATTGTAATAATTTTATATATGATTATTAAACATGGAAAATACTCGAGCGGTCTCCATGACCGACGTCAGGTGGTAGTGCTACTGAAAAATATGTCAGGTGGCTAAGGGTTTATGTACATGACTTGAATAGTGATACAATAATTTGGTGTTGTTCGGCTGAATAGACGATGAAGCCGTATTATATTTATTAAAATCCTTTAATGTCTCTAGTCTAGTTTTCCATCAAAAAGTGATTTTTACCTGACTGAGAATACTAAGATGGTTATGTGTTTGACCTGTATGTATGAATGTGTGTATACTTGTATGTATATATGTATGTATGTATGTATGTTAGTAAGTATACTATGATTTTTTTCAACTTTTTCCCACAATTTAGTTCGCTTTTTAGATTTTGCACAGTCGGGTATTTTTATGTTTATTTAGTATTTATAAGCGTAATATTTATAATTTGATACTATAGTGATTGGTACCTCTTAGTGTTGACCTTAAACAACTTTAGATCAAACAAAATCTTTGTAGTATACAGTAATCGAAACTGATGGTATATAAAAATGTGGTGAGATCACATCTCACCACATTTTTATATACCATCAGTTTCTATATTTGTATGCGCATATCAAAAACATAACAGACATATCTAATAATAAACGTTATACGTTTCCAAGAGGTCGCTGTAAAGACAAGTGGGCCGTTTACGAAGCTTGGGACATAAATTGTAATAATATCGTAGCAAGCGTCTACGTAGGCGCGTAGCAACTTTCTACATTGTTCTTGGCTTAGATCAACTTTAAAGTATACAATAACCCTTATCTTACGGGAAGGTACATAAATATATTTTATGCATATTTGTCTTGAGTATGTTTCAAGATGTCGCATGATTTTTAAAGTAAAGATTGGCTTCTTTTTTCAAATATCACTCGTGTTTTTAATAAGCTGGTTATGCAGATACTCGTATTTCTTGTAATGTGTTAGTTTTTGTTTTTGTTTGTCTTTTATACTAATTGTATTGGGATTCATTAAATGTGTTTATTTGATATTTTGAAGTTATGTTTGGGGGGTTAAATATTCATCCCCGATGTGATATTGTCGTTTGGGGGGGGAGGGAGGGGGAGGTTCATTAGGTCAATCCAACCGGATCTGGAACAAGAGATACAATAGGAGGTGCCCCCCTTGATTATATGGTCTGTTTCAGCAGACCTGCCGTCGGGGCATCATGGTTGAGCGCGTAAGCGATCCTGCGACGCCCCTTCCTGTTGAGCCTTAGTAGGTAGTACTGGCTTTTCCAGCTGGTGAGTACCAAATAACCACCTGTATGTATGCACGTAGTATGCATTTCCCGTTTAAGAAAAGGGGGGTTAAATATTCGAGTCATGGCATCGGAGGATCGAATGCGATATTAAATGCAATAATTGACATTAAATATTATATGATTCACTGCATAATTTTTTATTGGCCGACATTCAAAAAGAAGAAAGTCCTCAATTCGCTAAAATGAAATGAAAATTAACTTTATTCAATTAGATACAAGCTCTTTTGTTTTTGTATGTGTGTTTAATCATATCTTTGTAAACTTGGAACTGATTTTCATAATTGTTATGTATAACATCTTACTGAATAAATCATGCCTCAAAAGTTTTGCCATATTTTCAACAAAAATTTGTAGCTCTTAAGGAACTTTTAAAGCAAACAGTTATATTATATTATAATATTTTTAAACGAAAATAATAATTACCATTAATTTAATCGTTCTATAATTTTAAAATATTCATATTTATATTTCACGAAGTTTAAACGATAACTAGTTTCTTATATAATTGAAATACTCACAGTAATTAGTTTTCTGTTTTTAATTTACTCGTTACAACTTTTAATTGCCACTCTCGACGTCGTTTGTGAGCTTTACGCAATACAAACATTGCCTACAACAACAAGCCGTATCTACCCATTTATAGAAGTGTAAAAAATATTATAGTACACGTTATATAAATACGTCTTAACGGTTAGTATATATTTCTCAGAGATAAGGTATTTTGCCACAGTAAAAACTATCCTATATATTGACCCGAATAACCAGCTATCATCATACCAAACTTCATCAAAATCTCTCCAGTGGTTTTTCTCTGATGCGGTCACGTCGTGTCGTGTTATTTTTAAAAATTACTTTAGTCTCGCGGGTCATATTGTGATGTAAAGTAGCTTATAATCTTTCTAAATAAATAAGCTAAAAAACCCAAAAAGAATTATTCAAATCGGACCTGCATTTCCAGAGATAAGTGCGCTTAAACAAATAAACAAACTCATCGATTTTGTATACTCATATAGACAAAGATTTGCGACGTATACTGTACAAATATTCCTAACAGAAGGTTTTCCAACTCAAAATTAGAAGCACACTTTTAAATAATTGCGAAACGTTAAGATCTTATCATAATTGCTAAAGAAATTAATACTATATATTTTACGCGATAGGGTACCTTTGGGAAATAACTCCTAATCGGAACGGCCCATTTACTAAAGTTAATTCGGTACCGATATCAAAATGATGACAATGGCGATAACGCCATTCATATAAACATTTCCTTAGGCATTGCGAGGAATAAATGTTATAACACATTATGGTCTAAATGTATGGGAACATTCTTATTGATGCTTCAGGAAACAAACATAAGATAACAAAGCTCTTGTCTTCGTTAAGGACGTTTCGAGATAGTTATTTTTCTTGAAGATTTTTGTTTTTCTAATATAATTCCTTGCCATAAATGAATAAATTAAACTTTTATATTTAAATCAGTTCAAGATTTGATTCCTGATTGTGACAAATATGCTCTCGCCACTATTGCAAAATCAAGCAAAACGTAGAAAAGATAGATAATAATTGAATGAGTATGAAAATCATGGAGAGTAGTTTTTCAAATGGAATAATATTGTATAGTAAAAAATAGTGCTCGATATATTTAATGATTTTAAAGCCAGAGCATAGATAGGGCGTATCGCTAGTATATTATGAAATTGACTTGTACCTTGAACTAAAAATAACGAAACTATTTATTTTTCCATAATAAAACGTAATTTACCTAAAAAATAATATCGTAACTTCGTAGAAGTGAACACAAACAGCCAATGACGTCAATCTGAAGAACGTAAAAAGTACAGGTGTTCTAGATAAAAAAATGTTCAATTTTTTAAGGCAAATATCTAGAACAGTTTACAAGTATAATAAGTATAAGAGCCCTTGTCGCAAGTTTGATGTACGCGTGCTTGAATGTGTTGCTTATACATTTGCTTATATAATTTGGTCTTATAATCTAACATACATTTGAAGTGTAACTGATTGATGTCTGTAAATTACAGATATTTGAGAAAAACTATTATATGAGGATTTTATTTACGCAATAGAACCCAAAACAATGATTTTTAGAATATTTGTGTTTATCTGTGCGTTTGTGGACGCTAATCTCAGAAAGGGCTTAACCGATTTGGTTTTCACTAATGTATTGTAATAAGCTTTTTTTAATATTTAGTATTTGTTTTATTTCAATCGGTTCATAAATAAAAAGTTATAGAACCCTAGCGAAGCGAGGGTGAGTCGCTAGTTGATTAATAAAATTAATATTTTGTGTAATATTTCAAATTTATTCCACGTTGAATCTGATTGCCCACATTGTATCGCATTGCATATTGTATTTTGGCTGACATCAAAAAATGAGGAGTGTGTATTAAGAGTAGTCTTATTATTATGTAAATTTAATGTAAAAAATCCATCTTTACGATGGAACAAATACTTTTAAAGAGATTTTGAAGAAAATTTAAGTTTAAAAGTAATAAATAATTAAATTGGATTATTCAGCTATTACAGTATTATTTCAATCTATACACTTTCATACTTTTTTACCTAATATTATATGTAACTAGCATTTCCCGCGGCTCTGCCCGCGTTCAGATGAGCAAAAACCAAATTCTTAGGTTTTACATATTAGTATACTCTTACAATGCAGTTTTTGTATTTTTTCTCAGAAATGAGATATTTTACGTTTCAACGCTTAGTGTAGATTTTTAAGAGATGAGATATTTTCCCGCGGTAAAAAGTATCCTATATGTTGACCTGGATAACCAGCTATCATCATTCCAAATTTCATCAAAATCCCCCCAGTAGTGCCCCGTGTTGCGGTAACAGACAGACAGACAAAAATTCTAAAAACTATAGATTCGGCCTCTGTATCGATAATAATGTCTATTTCAATAAGATTTTCCAAAAATTTTTTGATGTACAGATTTGGCTTAGTTAATTTTAATATAATAATGTACAGATTTGACTTAGAATTCATTATATTACGTTTAGATACTATTATTATTATTTTCGTATGTCTTTATTGTAGTAGAATGACTTTGGACTATTATTAGAAGTATATTTTATGTAACCTAATCAGTTTTGGCACGCAATATAATTTTCAAATTAACCAAAATAAGATTAGTACACGCAAAGTCGTACCGGCGCTGGGGGAAATAATAACTGTACATATAATACTAGCGATTTCCTGCGGTTCCGTCCGCATAGTACCTTAATCACCAACATATCATATACTAAAACCTTCCCTGAAACACGCTGTATCTTATGGTATGAGTATTATTCCGATCGGTTCAGTAGTTATCGCAGTATAACCGAACAAAGAGTCGGCTCTCCATTTATTAGTATAGATGCGTATATAAAAATAATGATTATTATTGAAAAAAAAAAACAATGAAATAAATTATTTAGGCATCACTGGATAAAGTACGGGAAGGTATTAGAAAATTTAGATATATTTGAAATAACACGTTAGCTTAAACACCTTTTATATTTGATGACAATACCATAATCACGGTTCAATGCTTCATCAGCAAAGTGAAAATTTAGAGGAAGAAATCCAACGATCGAACGATTTTCTCAAGCGTAAGCGAAATTTGGTAGAATCATTAGTGATATTGTCAGAACCGTAGTTTGTAAACTGTAGTTATATAAGACTGTGTGATTTCAATTTTAGTTGCACTGGACTCAGAAGATTTAGATTCAACATTAAGGAGAAGCATTCAAAAACTTTATTCCATTTTTTCAATGATTAAAACATTCTAAGTATCTCAAACAAAAAGAAAGAAAGAACCTAAAGCATGAATAAAGCGTATGTTATGAGGAAAATGTGAATTTTTATAACCAAGATGAAGCCAGTAATTTACATAAAAATCCATATGAAATACGCTACATTTTGTGTTTAAGGGCTGCGACGTACTATTCATATAATATATTTTTTAAAATATGAAAAGAATTTAATAAGAACATTCTTTATATATCTTTACGAACAACTCACCCTTACTTCTCTCAAATCCTTACAACTCACTTTAGGAAATCATACTGAGCTATGATTTTTTGCTTTTTTTTAGGAACTAAAATTCAAATAGTTATTGCTAATAGTACCCTTGAAATTTATACCAAAACTTGTGTGGTAATTTCTATGCACAAATATTACAAATTGTTATTGGGCATAATAAGGGATTATTTTTATTCTATTTTTATTTAGAGACTTCCTAACAACAGAGTTAAATGTCAGTCCTATCGTTTCCTCAATACATTTATACCGCTAATAATACCAGTGAAAACGTCTAATTATAACTTATTGGAATTTAAAGTGATATATAGCTTTGGCTATCTCTGAGTCAGGTTTAGACAGTGCGCTTTGAAAAACTCCCACATCATTTTAGCAAACGTTAAAACGGCGCATCAACTCCTGTCTCCTATCAGCGTTAAGAACACATTCCACTAAGAAATGATGCACGTCTTCCTCTACACCGCATAAATTACAATTTGGAGAATTAGATTTTTTCATTAGAAACATAAATCTGTTAAGTGGAATGTGTCCCGAACGCAGCCATCTTTTTGCGAGCAATTCCTTAAATAAGTATATTTGATAGGTAAACATAAAAATAGAAACATTTAATTTATTATAAATATATATTCTAAAGTAATAACAATGTCCTCTATGCCGGTTTCAGATATAGTTGCCAATCTTATTATCCCTAGCCATCTACAAAGGAGATAACTTTACAGTACATAAGTGTATGCACAAATACACGTACATTCTCTAATCCTTTCACACTCAAGTTCCAGTGGACAGTAGGTAATTTAATACGATCTATGACAAATTAGCCGCAGGACCGACGGCTTTACGTACTCTTTGAAGCACGGGGGCGTGACACCATAAAGTTCCTAACTCCAGAATGTCACTGAAAATTTATTGACAGAAAATGAAAGTTGACTTAATACTTGACCCGACCCGTGATTTGAATCCAGACCTTTTAGACCTATAACTAAATATAGTAGCTACTATACTAACAAGGCAATTCTGCCAATATTCAAAAAAATAGAATGGAACAATTGTGGGGCAAACCAATTGGGTGACCTTTATAGTATAAGTGCTACCTACCATACAATATTACGTAAGGTGATTAGGGTAAAAATCTTTTTTTTTTAAATTTGTTAGTACATAAAGTAAGTACATATAACACTAGTGACCCGTACTTAAGCAACTTTTTGCAACAGATTAACGTGCCACAACAACCACTTTAAGTACCGGGATAATTACTTTTTAACTAAAAAGGTACACCGACGCCAAAATCACTTTGAAGGTAATTATTTAACCCTTAGAGGTGAATTTTTTCTCTTATTTTAATGGAATTACACTTAAAGTGTTTACACCGAATTGATTAAAAATACGATTATGAAGATTGCTCCCAATTGATAAAGATATCGGGTAATAAACACAAAAAAACGAACATTTGGATTTATCCCCTTCTCATTCAGGTTTATGTCACTGTACACTTTTTTGCAAGTCAACACATCGACCTATTACTGCTTCCATTGCTGCGTGAAAGATGGACTTAATAACAAACATTTTCATTATATTATGTATTCAGCCCTTTTTTCCCTTATATTAGTTATATTTATATTATATTCATTCTTATTCCTTCTATTCACTCATTGTTTCATTGAAAAAATATGGATTTATATTTCTATATTAAAGTACTAGCGATTCACCCTCGCTTCGCTCGGGTTCGTCCCTAGATACATTTTAATTTTTTGAGCGGAACCGTAATTATTTTACTGAAATAAAAGTAGACTAAGTTACTCCTTATAACATCAACTACCTGCCAGTGAGAGTCCCATCAAAATCGACCCAGCCGTTTCGGAGATTAGCCGGAATAAACAGACAGACAAAAATTTATAAAATCGTGTTTTTCTTATAAATACCGTATATAATTCCATATGCATTTAGTAAAAAGCTGTTATTTTGACATTACAAACAGACACTTCAATTTTATTTATCTGTTTACATATTACTTATTATAAAAACGTTTAAAATAAAAATTAACAAATATTATAAGATATGTTGGTGTCATTTTTGCATTTTTGAAATCATTTTGTAATTTTGAGGGTAAGCACTGTCAGTAATAACTATATAATGACCTTTGAAACGTCTAAAACCTTAGTATTGCCATGTCCATAATTTCTGTAAATCGTTTGAAACGTCGGGAACCAAAAATCAAAGTAATTCCGAGAAAAAAAATCGATAAGATGTTTTCACTTAAAATCCTTCTATTTTTCATTTAAACTCATTCAAATGAAAACATTGTAACTACTTATACTTGAGCAAAAGCATTGACGAGGAATCAAACTCCTAATCTCAGAGCTACTGAGTCAGTTGTACGAGTATTATTTTATTCATTTAAAGCATTTTATCAGATCTGAGAGACGTCCACGAGTAATACGTGACTAGCACATTTATGCGGAACTTAAAGCAGTAGACAGTTTTAAAATACTTGAAAATCTCTCCATTTAATCTGGTTTATCTATACGTATAATAAAGGTTAGTGGAATATATATTTGGTAATGCCCACGATACTATACGTTGTGGTAAACTTGGTGTTAAATTATAGAGTGAAAATCATGTTGGAAATAATTCGCTTATGAAAATATGCGAATCATTGAATGAATATATTTTGTGAGACCCGGAATTTGAACTCGCTTCACTCGATTACCCAAGCGGCGTGTTACCACTAGGCTACCACTGTCTATTATATTATAATAATTGCTAGTATATGTACATTGTACATAGGTATGATGAGTTTTATATTCGTTACTTAAGAAATGATTGATTTCCCATATTAGCTTTCATCCCCTTTTTCACTCCCTTAAGGGACGATTTTCGAAATGAAAACTATCCCATGTCTTTCCCAGGATCTCATACTATCTTCATACCAAATTTCATCTAAATCGGTTCAGTGTTTCCAGAGATTACATCCTATAAACAAACTTACAAACTTTACCTCTTTATAATTTTGTAGATAAATATACATTTGGTTGCTAGTAACCATGGTTGCGGTTATGGTCGCCTGTTATACAGATGGGATAAAGAAGTATTATGTACTTTTTATATATTGCAAAGTAATTGAAAAAAATGATATATAGAGGAAGTATAAGCAAACGATTCACACATAAACCACTTATCATGTTGTAAAAGTTTAGCAGCATCTGTTCTATAAATCATATCTTGTACTTACGTTATATGTGCAGAACGTCGAGGTATCTCAGTAAATTATATGAATTTAAGCTGTAACTCACTTTTCACATTAGTTAGCTTTTTTGTTTTATATTGCGTGTATGAGAAGTAAGGTTGAGTGCAAAATTCAAAATGCCATATGAAATTATAATATTATGGATTTAAGTTTCATGATAATATAATTATAAATTATTATTTTTAGAATTATTGGCAAACGTTATTTACGTATTAATTACTGAAGGTCACAGGTTCTATTTTTACAAAAAATTTTAGAAAATTTTTTGCAATAACATGTTAGCTTGCAATTTTCTTTCCATATGGTTGCAAATTATCACCTATTTTATCAGTGGTGACAAAAAGTGATACATTGCATAATTTTGATATGTGATATCTGTCTGTGATCCATATAAACATATCATATATTTGTTTGTACATATATAGATATACCTAATAATATTTTTTAAAATGTTTTTATAAATATTATAGTCTCGCACCTTTGATATTTTCATGTGCGAATAATTTCCAACATGATGGCCACTTGTCTTAACGGTGAAGGAAAAGATGGTGAGGAAACCTGCATGTCTGAGAGAACCTAGCAAGTTTTCAAAACATGTGAAGTCCGCCAACCCCCACTTGGCCAGTGTGGTGGACTATGGCCTGACCCCCCTCGTACTGAAGGGAAGCCCGTGCCCAGCAGTAGGACGATAAAAAGGGCTGAACACACACAAGTAACAGCTAGTCTAACATATTATCTTCTTCAAAACAAGCTAACTCCACCAGTCTAATTCCAAAATCACAATTCCCCATAGCAGATCTATTCCTTAACAAATGAAATACGCTGAAGCGTTTCTCAATTTCACAAAGTACCCTATAAATAAAAACATTTTGTACCTCGACGCTCTCTTGACATTCAAATAAGCATTTTTGTAAAACGTACACTTTATCATTTCTTCTTATATTTTCTCCAATTTCCAACGCTTTTTTCCTGTCAACTTCAGTTTAGGTAAATGTAATTTAACCTTACCTTTTTAAAATATTACTTATTTAGATTCACAGCAAATGCTTTTAGAAAGTATTTTAATGGTCTATTTATAATATAATATGACAGTTGAAATGTATAATAAAATATACATTTAGTACCTAACATGACGCCTGTAGAAGGAAACATTAACGGGATAAATCATGTTTAGAATACATTTAAATATAAGTATAATACTTACATGCTCGCCGCTCGCATATGGTCGCCCTGAACGGTTTAAATTATTTGTTTCTTATATAGTAAAACTAGCAGCTCACCCTCACTTTGTTCGGGTTCAAAAACAAAAATATGCCACGGAAACCGTCGATTTTTTCGGGATAACTAGTAGCCTATGTACTATTCCAGACTATAATCTATCTCTGTGCTAAACTCCATCTAGATCCGTTCAGCCGTTCTGGCGTGATTGAGTAATAAATATTCAAACATCCATCTAAACTTTCACCTTTATAATATATATTATATAACGTATATTATAGTTTAAACAAGCAGTCTTATATACTTGTATATATAGATTCTTTATTTTAATTAAAAAAATTATAAGCAAGATATCACAGTAGGTAATTATGGACTTATGTTTTGACGTGATCTCTACCTGCCAACCTTTGCACGTGAGATATAGTACATATAAAGGCGCCCGCAAACGTTAAATTTTGCCTATACAGTTAAACTGTAGAGTGAAACTGAACAGATATACCTCCAATAATAAAATTGAATTACGTACTATGAATATGTATGTAAATAATATGATGGCGCTTAAATAAATAGTTATTATACACTAATTTAAAATGTAACATGCAAATGGCAATATATTCTGAAAATAGCAATCATATACAGGAAATGGAAAATAACTCCTGGTATATCAATTTCTATGTAAAATTTACCAAATTTGTAGGAAAGTGATGAAAATGAAATAATTAAATTAACAGTAACCTTTTTTGTGTCTGAATAAAAACGAGTACACATCAGTGTACTCGTCATATCAATGAAGCTTGATATCTACTCATATTAAAAAGAGGAAAGGTTTGTTTGTTTGTTTGTACTGAATAAGCTCCAAAACTACTAAACCGATTTAGATGAAATTTGATAAGAAGATAGTTTGAAACTCTAGAAAGTGATAATGGGGATGAAAGTTTATATGGAGAAGCAACCTAGGGACAAACCTGAGCGAAATTATGTTATTATTAATTATTATAATCTTGATCGATTACAGTCTCGTCGGTCCATCTAACTGATAATAGCTACTTTCCACGGAGATATTACAGTAAACAAGTGCGTGCATAAACAAACACAAGTGTACTCTCTATTTCTAACATTCTCAAAATCTGCTAAAACAAAAATTTGACACAACTTTCTAAAAATCAGGAGCATACATACTCTCCGAGACATAAAAGTATAAATGCTAACTTTTTATTCATGCGACATGCATTTGACGAAACGTTTGGCTCATTTTGTAGTGACCCTACTTTCTGTGCGAGCGGTCGCAGGTTTGAATTCCACTGGGGACATTAATTTGTGTGCTCATCACACAAATTAAATTTTGTGTGTATATTCAGTAGGTCTGAAAATAGGACGTAAACTATTTTTCATGCCCCTAAGTGATAAGGGTGGTCCACCCCAAAAAAATTTTTTTTTATATTTTGGAAAAAAAACATATTTTTTTATGATTCGGCATTAAAAAATACATATAAGCCTAAATTTTCACTAAGGACGAACCCGAGCGGAACTAAGGTGAGTCGCTAGTATATTACTGTGCTATATTGGATCCTTAGACAAGAAATGTCAAAGGTGACAACAAGTAACGATATTATACCTAAATACAAAACAAAACTTTCTTCTAACGGATGTCCTTTACAATTCTATAAAAATGTAGGTGCTGTCAAATCTATTACATAAACCTTGACATAAAGGCAAAAATGATGAAGTTGTCATAAATTTCTTCGTAACATCTTCAAGGTATAATATCTTGAAAATATATATAGGAGCAGCATAAATTCTGAGGCTCATGAAACTTTACATTGTAATATATCTACAGTTTTATGTCTTTTTCTTACGTGAATGAAGAGAAAAAATATTTTGTTTCTCAGTTTTCGCTGAATTTCGTTTAATGTAACTAGTTTTTTCTACTTCAGATAGAAATCGAACCTATTACAGTTCTCAAGCGAAATGCTAAAGTTATAAAAAGAGCTAAATATTGGGAAATAATTAGTTAATTTCGGGTAAAAGCAATTGTTTATATATGTTTAATGTACCTTTCACAGGATCAAAGAATAAAATATGTCCGTTTATAAAAAGTTATCTGGACCATCAATCGATGAAATCTGAGCAGCTTAGTACGAAAAAGATAGAGATGTCTGTACAGATAGGAAACAGATAACTATTTGAATTTTTCATGTTATTTAGGATAATAACTTATTCAGAAAGAAGATCGTTTATTTATAATAAAGTTTTTTTACATTTTAATTAAATACAATCGTATAATTCAATACAGATGTCTGACCAAAAAATTATATTTATTTATTAATTTTTGGGAAACAAACAGTGAGATAATTGTTAAAAATAATTACAAACTAAAACATCCATACACCAGCAAATTATCCACCTATAAATATTTCACGGGTAGAGTAAACGTGATTAGTTTAAACATTAAAACAATATAATAAAATTTAACAAAGATTACTGCAAAAAAACCACTACAAAAGGACAACAAAAAAATATGACTAAGTAAAAATTATAAAAAAATTAATAAAAAAACAAATTATAAAATAACTTATATATATAAATATAGAGAGCGTTGTATTCAGCCCTTCTTAACGCCCCACTGCTGAGCACGGGCCTTCCTTCAATATGAGGGGGATCAGGCCATAGCCCACCACGCTGGCCAAGTGCGGGTTGGCAGACTTCACATGTCTTTCGAAAACTTGCTAGGTTCTCTCAGACGTGCAGGTTTCCTCACGATGTTTTTCCTTCACCGTAAGGCAAGTGGTAATCATGTTGAAAATGATTCGCACATGAAAATATCAGAGGTGCGAGACCCGGGATTCGAACCCGCTTCACTCGGTTACCCAAGCGAGCGAGTCACCACTGGGCTACCACTGCCTCTTCAACATAAAATACTAAAATAATCCATATATTCACTCTTAAACTTTAACTCGGTATAGAGAACGATACTTTAGATAAATTGACGCAATAAGGTTATATTACTAATATTATAAATTCGAAACTTTGTGAGGATGTATGGATCTGGATGTATACTAGATGTATGGATGTTTGTTACTTTTTCACACAAAAACTACTGAATAGATTTTAATGAAACTTTACAATAATAAATGATCACACATCAGAATAACACATAGGCTACTTTTTATCCCGGAAAAATGTACCGTTCCCATGGGATAGATTTGTTTTTGTTTTTCTAAAGCCGAACCCGAGCAAAGCGAGAGTGAGCCGCTAGTATAAAATAATATTCAATACGTACAAATATCTTAATTACTTTATGTCAATACAGACACATTACCGTAGCACAGAATTCATGATTAAAAATATAATTGTAAAGCGATTTTCATGATTTGTTTTTGAATAAATAAGTTTTACTTTAAAATAGGTTTACTGGTGGGGAAGGTTCGCTAGCATTTTTGTATCTTTTAATTACATATTTTAATTATTAAAGTCTATTTGGGTAAAGTCGCTATAGCAACGGTTACAGTTAAAAAATAAGATGCGGGGGCTGTGATACGGTATGTCCACATCCACTTTAAGGCGCGAACATTTACACAAGTCTCTTCTTATTTATACAGTAATAATTTATTCTTCATAAGGTAACTAGATTAATTACATGTAACACCAATTATTACTTGTTTCGTTAAACTACGCCGACTGTTTTATACGAATATATGGTTGAAATTTTAAACATTAAAAATAACCTTTAGCCACTACGTACGTACGTTTTATGATAAAATCTCTTGTAAATATCTCCAGTTTCACTCCATTAGTTTATTCCGTAGCTTTTATATTGAACTAGCATTGCCCGCGGCTCCGGCCGCGTTCAGATGACCAAAAACCAAATTCTTAGGTTTTACATATTAGTATACTCTTACATTATAACGGATAACCAGCTCATCAAAATCCCTCCAGTGGTTTTTCCGTGATGCGGTAAAGGTCTGTCTGTAGAGACAGACAATTTTTTTTAAATCTATAGATTCGGCCTTTGTATCGATAATGTAGATTTTCCAAAAAATATTTAATGTACAGATTCGGCTTAGTTACAATTTTATTATATGTATAGATGTCAGTAATGAAGTTACATACAATCAAAACTGAACTTTAGGCTAAATCTAGGTTAATCGAACTATTATAAATACAAAAATTTGTATGTATGTACATATGTGTGTATGCTTATTACTATTTCACGCTTAAACGGCTGTTTATATTTTGATGAAACTTATAATACAGATATGATCTGTAATAACACATAGCCCTCATGGGCTTGATACATAGTTTCGCAATCTAAGCGAAACCAAGGGTTGTCGCTAGTTTTGTATAAAAATTAATACAATATATACAAAGTTTGAGAGTCGAACTGAATTACGATTCATAGATAACTATTCTATTCAGGAACAAGGAGCTTATTATTAAGCCACAATAGACTTTGGTCCAGTTTGGTCCAGTTATCATGACTTAGATAATGGGGATGGACTTCTATTGGAACTTGTATTTGGAGTGTAAGGGAATGTATTACGTAAGACAACAATATGGAAAACAATTGTAAGTATACGATATAAATAAACATATAAATATCCAATTTATTATAAATATATGTGTTTATGCTTGAAACGGCTGGGCAGATTTCGATGTTTAGAATAGATAGAATATACCTTTTTTTAATGTCGGGAAATGCATTTACGCATACTACCTGTAGATATACAGGTCGTTACATGGGACTCAGTGACTAGAAAAGCCAGTATAAAAAATGTCCTAAAAGGATAAATGTCATATAAAAATAGAGATAAAAGAAACCAGTTACCCAATGGACGTACATAAGCGAAGCGAGGGGAAGTCGCTAGTACATTCACAAAGTGTAAATGGACTACTATAATAGAAAGCATATTTGTGTATGTGTTTATGTGTGCGTGTATGTTTGTTACATCTTTACTCATAAACGGTTGGGCGGCTTAAGATGAAATTTCTTCAAGATAGACTGTGGCCTGGAATATTATATTGACTGATATTGGATAGTATTACGCACCCGAGTAAGATGCTAGTTTACTAAAGCTAAAGTTTGTCGATAGTGTGTGTATCAAATAGGGAGATCCCAGCTATTTACATAAAATATTGTTAGAATACTAGACACATGAACTCTCTTTAAATATTCTAATTATTTCAAAATGAACAGATGCTTAATATTAGCTAAAGAAGTTTACTTTATAAAAACGAAAAGTTTTTTTTTATGTAAATTTGAAAGTTAAAATATAATATTTTTACTAATAAACTGATCTGGAAGAATGTCTTCTTATGCTTTTTGTAGCCTATTTACTGTAGTGCTTCGTAGACTATCTTACATCACTATAATCTACTCTTAGAAGTAATAGTAAAATATAGCCCACAGACAAACGCTACTAATATAATATTTATATTCATGATTCGGCAAGTACTACGAAAATCTCATAATTCATGTCAACAAAATAAGTATTTTTCTGGGAATAATATTCAAATGTTTGGCTCAACTTTGGTTTGCTTATAAGGATTTCTTCAGACAAAAACCTGTAATTATTTGGCCTTGCTCGGGACTCGATCCCAGGACTTCACAATCTAAAGTAATGAGGCAATCAACAATAGTACTAGTATTAAAATACTAGCAAATAACCCTCGTTCCCTTGGGTAAGGCCTTGGGTGCCAAACAGTAACATACATGATGTTCTCCTGACCGATTCCGGCCATGGCGGCCAATCTCGTTGAGACTGGCCGACTGCGCAGGAGATATTATAGTGCACAAGTGTACGCGCAGACACAACGTGCACTCTCTATTCCTGTCACTCTCATACTCCGGTGGGACGACTACTCGACACGACCAGTGAGAGTTAAGGCGCAGGACCGACGGCTTTACATGCCCTCCTAGGCACGGGGGTGAATCACCGCCATCTTCCCAACTCCGGGCTGTTACTGAGGCTTACTATACAGAAAGACTTATAACTAAACTTGGCCCGACCCGGGACTCGAACTGCCCCTCCGGATGTGCAGCCATAAATGCTAGCCACTACACCACCAAGGCAGTTACCTACATATGTGTTACTAAAGCTTGCCATTGTGTATAACCATTTCGTGCAAAAGTAACAAACAAACAAACATCCACAAACATACATACACTTCGCATTTATAATCCGATAAAAGTACAAAGGAGGTAGAGAAGCAAAAATATAAACGTAAAATCCATAAACAAAGCTTCCATGGACTGTAAGGAGGCCAATAATTCACATCCTGTCTACTGATTAAATTCTGCCCCAGAACAATTGTAATAGTCCCCGAGGCACCTGAGGTTAATTACACGGTGACATAGACATTGATAACAATTATGGTTTTTGTTAAAACTTCCTTTAGAAGTGGCTATTGTTTTATAGTTTTTGCTTTTTGCTTTACATCGCTATATTGTATTTTTACTGGCAATTCTTTTCCTTTCTAGTTGAATATTTTATATTGAATATTACTAGCGATTCACCCTTGTTCCGCTCGAGTTCATGCCTAGATACGCATTAACGGTTAGTATAGATTTCTTAGGGATGAGACATTTGCCCGCAATAAAAAGTTTCCTTTATGTTGACCCGGATAACCAGCTAGCATCATACCGAATTCCATCAAAATCTGTCCAGCGGTTTTCTCGTGATGCGTTCTCAGACAGACAGATAGACAAAAATCTAAAAACTACACATTCGACCTATGTATCGATAAAAATGACTATTTCAATAAGATTTTCCAAAAAATATTTAACGTACAGATTCGATTCAGTTAAAATTTTACTATATGTATAGATTATAATATTAAATAAGACTTTACTGGCAATCGTTATGTAATTAGTGGGTTAGATGTTCTCGTTAATCATACAAATATTTGTGCTTTATAAAAATTAAAAAATCAAACTGCATGAAAAACTAACTAAAAAGAAGAAAACCAGTTGACCAAAGAACAGATAGGACAAATATTATGCAATCATACATGCAAATATCTTACATTAAGTATGAACCATGTATAAATCTATATAAAAATATATGTACATAAAAATCTACCCTAAAATATGTATAGAACTTCAGAGCTTTTTTTTTGAACGTGTAATCTATGTATGAACTTCTACTTCAATTTCATTTTTTTTTTCATTTTATAACGTTCTAGAGACTTACCTTCTTTTAACATGCATTTGTCATTCTTTTTTAAAATAACACCCTATGATTTTTAGGCGGATTATGCATAAATATTTTTAAATAACACGAGCCGAGTCACGGGCTAGCGCTATTAGAATTAAAAGCAATTAATGCTTTATTTATGAATTAAATGCGTGAAATTTCTATACGTCGTTGTATACGACGACACAGCGGTCGCAGGTTTGAGTCCCGCTGGGGGTATTCATTTGTGTGATGAGCACGAATGTTTCTACTCCAGTCATGGGTGTATATATTTATAATATATATTTAAAGTTATATATGTGTAGTGTATCAACTATCTGGTATCCATAACGGCAGCCTCGTAGCTTACCATGGAACTAGATGGTGCTGTGTGTTAATGTCCCAACAACATTATTATGTCTTCGTGTCGTCTAGCTAATAAATTGCATGCTTAATACAGATTATTCAAAGTGCATGGTCTTCTGAAAATTATTACTCAATGTCAAATGTTACTTTAGGACGAAAAGGATTATTATCTCTGAATGAGTCGCATTGAGCATTTACTTATAAAATAAATATATTTTTTTACCAAAAAATCTATATAAATCCGCGAAAAAATCCAAAAAGATAGTTTTATTTAAAATATCCAATATTCCCGTAAATCTAAGAAAATAATTTTATGAGTCTTATTTTATTGAATATATATCGTTTTGTATACTTTTCTCAATAAAATAAATAACGTCTACAAAATCTCCCACAAGAAAGCTATTAATTACCTATTAAGAATATAGGAAAATTAAGCAAATTTTGTTTAATTAAAAGTGTACTAGCGAGCTAGAATATTCAAGTATCAATTAAAGTTAGCTGCTGACTCGATTGACGACCAATTAATTACTCTTGCTTGATAATGTATATAATTAGCTTTTATATACAATTTTAAAGTAATTTCAATTTCATTGTTATCAATTATAATTATCAGTGATACAGTATAGGAATCCATACTAATATTATAAGTGTGAAAGTGTGTTTGTTTGTTTGTTTGTTTGCATGTCCTTTTTTCACGTCGATACGGAGTGACGGATTGGCGTGATTTTTTTTGTGAAGATAGTGGGAGGGCTGAATAGTAAAATAGGCTACTTTTTACCGCGGGAGATTACCTAATTCCCTCGGGAAAACACGTTATAATAGAACCAAAAAATTAATTATGATCAGAATTACTTGAAACTTGGTATTAATGCTCTTCAATAAATAAATAACTCTCCTACTCCTCGATAAAAAAAAAAAATAAATACGCAATACGCATTTTTCGAAATCCGTTCCATAAGGGGTTAAAATGTGGGATGAAAGTTTGTATGAAACTTATCTTTTTAAAGTTTTTTTGTACTTTTATCGCGAGCGAAGCGGGTTCTGTTAGTACTATATTAAATGAGAACGTTTATAATATGTGTATGTGTGTAAGCTTGTTATTAAAACGACTGGATGAACTTGGATGACATTTAGTACATAGATAGTTTAAGACTTGAAGTGACACATAATCTATACATATTTATAGATTATGTGTTACTTCAAGTCAGTTTAACTGCCTCGGTGGTGTAGCGGCTAGCATGTACGGCTGCACACCTGGAGGTCCTGGGTTCGAGTCCCGGGTCGGGCCAAGTTTAGTTATTGAGTCTTTCTGTATAGTAAGACTCAGTAATAGCCCGGAGTTGGGAAGTTGGCGGTGTTTCACCCCCGTGCCTCGGAGAGCACGCAAAGCCGTCGGTCCTGCGCCTTCTCTCTCACCGGTCGTGTCGAGTAGTCGTCCCATCGGAGTATGAGAGTGACAGGAATACAGAGTGCACTCGTGTCTGCGCGCACACTTGAGCACTATAATATCTCCTGCGCAGTTGGCTAGTCTCAATGAGATTGGCCGCCGTGGCCGGAATCGGTCGGGAGAACATCATCATCACATATGTATAATAAAATTGTAACTAAGCCGAATCAAATACAATAAATATTTTTTGGAAAATCTTATTGAAATAGACATTATTATCAATATAGAGACCGAATGTACAGTTTAAATTTTTTGTCTGTATGTCTGTTTGTCTGCGACCGCATCACGGAAAAACCACTGGAAGGATTTTTATGAAATTTGGTATGATGACAGCTGGTTATCCGGATCTACATATAGGAAATTTTTACTGCTGGAAAATGTCTCATCTCTGAGAAATCTATACAAAACGTTAAAGCGTAACGAACCCGAGCGAAGCGAGGGTGAGTCGCTAGTATATATATATATATATATATATATATATATATATATATATATATATATATATATATATATATATATATATATGTAGATGCGAGGGTAAGTTGCTAGTAATAATTTAAATGAACAAAAGTATAACTTATAACTTTAAAATTAATGTTTACACGTAATATTACACAGGTAATATACTAATTAGCAGAGATGGTAAGATTACCTCAGCATCAAATTAAGCGGACTTAATTACCTGTCAGCCGAAGCCAAGATTAGCCGCGAGGAAAAATGCGATAAAATAGGTCAGTACAAACGACCTAAGCGGTTTACTAAGGTAATCAGCTGATTATTATTATTAAAGCTATTCTTGTACGTTATTACGAGCTATTACCTTATAATATCGACTGACAAGGTGAAAGCTGACTTCTTTCTTGATATCATAATGTCATAATACTTTCTTAGATTCACGCGAATATTTGAAATTTTAAATAAAACTATCTTTTCGGTTTTTCTCGCGGATTTATTTCGATTTTTAGTTCCTGACGTTTCGAATGCTTTACATGTTCATTGTCAATCAGTCTCACAAAAACTATAAAAAGATAATTTTATTTAAAATACTTAATGGTTTTTAAACATTCAATGATGGAATGGAGTAAAATGGTATTACATAATATACGTATATATGTTACATTATAGAGCGGTGAGAAGAAAAATTATAAAAATTTTAATTAATTAAAATATCTATATACATATATATATATATATATATATATATATATATATATATATATATATATATATATATAGGCAAAGACAATACAATTCAGTACATTTTTCTCATCTGTTTGTTACCCGATAACCGCGTAACCACCGGACTATCACTGCCTTATATGTATTATCTCAATTGAACACTAAACGAATATAGCACGTTACTTTTTATTGACCTTTTAAAAATAATAACTGGTTATATTTATTTTTGAATCCTTTTCCAAAGATTTGCTACGTAAGTTCTTTTACACAATTCAACTCGAACCCCATTATGTAGATTCTTTTAAAGTTTTTGCTAGGAAGATGAGTTTTCACTTTTAAATTACCTCAGGGGAAATACTTTTCTAGTTTTAGCCAGCGTTATTATTAATTTCGTTCATTAAATGTTAAAATTATAAAAATATGTTTCAATATGAATAGAGCATTGTGATTTAAGATTTTTTATATCTAATATATAAATATCTCGTGTCACAGTGTTTGTGGTCGAACTCTTCCGAAACAACTCGATCGATTTTAATATATTTCTTTTGAACATTTGGTAGGTATGAGAATAGGCCGTAGTATTTTTCATCCTCCTACCTCCATCCCCTATTTTTAATGCAATTTAAAAAAAAAATTTTGAACAATATTATATAAGTAAATAGCGACGAAATCGAGCGCAGCGAAGGTGAGTCGCTGTATATCATAAAGCCAAAGAGTTTTCTTGTAGATTAAACGCAGGCGTAGACGCAGCTTCTGCTAGTATTATATAGTACCTTATAATAGGCAAGGTTAAAAAATGCGTAGATACTGCAGTGATTAAAATATGTGCGGCATCCATTTATCAATATTCATCATTCAATCATAATCATAAAAAAAAATGTTCGTATGTTTGTCCTCTATGCGTTCCTAAATCATCACCCAATTGTGATGAAACTTGATGGTAGGTATTTCTTTTTGAAAACTGTAAGAAACGGTTTTTTTTTCTAACTTTATCTTTTATACGTTTCTAAGCCATTCAAGCATTAGGTCGTCTAACAAGCGAAGCAAAATGAAGTCGCTAGTATTACGTAATAATTATATTGAAACGACTAATCGTTATGATATATATGTTGTTTAGAAAAATATTTTGAGATTCTTTTCTCAATACATACTACATTATACATACATATTTGATATCAACAAGAGTAGAAAGTACAGTGACTGCCCACGCGTGTATTTATATTTAGCTTAATATACTATACATAGCCCTCGCATTATTTAGGAGCACTCCATATGGCAAAGGATCCTTAATGTAGATTTTTCTCATGCGTGTGTTTTCATTTAGATAACATCTGATCATCAAATAGGATATTTTGAAAATGGGATTTCATATAAGACAAAAACGTACTTTGTTTAATTATTATCAATCTTGAAACTACAAAACGAGACATGTTAAAATTTCATTTAGATTAAAAGTTAATATTAGATTCATTTAAACGTGAAATAAGATTTACAAATACAACTAAACATAATAGGGTAAATCCGGAAGCGACACCTATAGAGGAGAGACGCCTACTAAATTTAAAAATTTAATTAATTAATTTTGCGTGATTCGAAACGCGTTTATAATACGTCAGGCGACTGTTAATGTCAATTTGGGAGTTTTTACACAAAGACATATTACTTATAATTAATATTTTGGTGTTAATTTGTAAAATAAGGTAAGTGTAGTTAATATATACGTTAGAATATAATCTTTGAGATAGTTTGCACTAAATTTTTTTTCGTACATTCTTCAGTTAAATAGTATGAAATTGTTTCATAATTTAACATTGTGATATTATTTTGTTAACAATTTATACTATAATTTAAACAAAATTAATGAGATAGACGAAGATAAATTGTAAAATCTGTAACTCTTAACTATTTATTACATCCCAAATATTTAAAAAAAGCAAAATTAAAAATTTTGAAAAACCCACGACGGTTAAAAAGTAATTGAAAAAGGATAAAATAATTTAAAAACCCTCGACTTAAAAAATAAATGTAACACGAGATAAACTCAAACATATCCGTCGGGGGCTGCCATTATGAACTAGTTTTGAAGTTTTATAATAACGTGTATAATTTGAGATTTTTTAGCGCTATACTTACACCCTTAATGGATAGGCCGTGCCCCTACACTGGGGACCTTTAGAATTTGATGACGATACTTATTTTTTTTACGATGAAATTTAAAATAGTGATGGTGTAATGTTGAAAAATTATTTGCACATGAAATATTACTGGTGCGAGACACGGGATTCGAACCCTTTACTCAGTTTCCCAAGCGAGCGCGTTACCACTGGGCATACATATTTGGGCTAAATTATTTTAGATTTGGCTTATTATTCTATTGAATATTTATATTATTGTATATTCGTTTTTAAAAATCAAATTAGCTGTTTTATTTGAGAGTAACAAATAATCACAATTTTAATTGCAGTAAGCAGAGAAGATCTATTTCTAAGTATCATTTCACTATTCCGGCATTTCCCTTGTGGCTAGAGAGTGGAAACATTGAAACTTAAATGTGTTTTACTTTCCGTTAAATAAGACAATGTAATGTTGCTAACTACACGCTTTGTCTTTACCAGACTTGGATAAGTATGTAAGTTAGTGTTACCAAAAGTCCCGGTTTTGGAGGAACGTCCCGCTTTTAGTATCCTCAGGAATCAGGATAAGTTATAATATTAAAGGTTATTAAATTAATTTTAAATAATAATATTATAGCTATTTATTACGTATTTATACATGTAATAAAAGTGTAACTGAGCCGAATCTGTACATTAAATATTTTTATTGGAAAATCGTATCAAAATAGACATTATTATCGATACACAGGTCGAATCTATAGTTTTTAGAATTTTTGTCTGTTTGTCTGGAAACGCATCACGGGAAAACCACCGGACTGATTTTGATAACATTTGGCATTATGGTAGCTGATTATCCGGGTTATCATAATATATGATACTGTTTACTGCGAGAAAATATCTCATCTCTGAGAAATCTACATATGGAGCATGCTACGCGAAAGGTTTCAAAAAATTTTATTTTTGATTTTCTTAATATTTCTGTATTTATTAGTACCCCTCAAAAGAGGCTTCCTTGTAAATTTTTAAAATCGAATTTGCTCATAACTTTCTTAATAATGGTTGAAATTCAACTTTTTTTTTTCAAAATTTTTATTTTTGGATGACCTTTACAAAAAAAATATAAAAAAAATATTTAAAATGATTTTGGCATTTTGAGTTTTCAATCGTGTTTTTAAAACTGTGTGTATCCTTAGATTTTTTTTGAAAATTTTCTAATTTTAACTTCTCCCCATCATGCAACTTTTAAGCCCGGTCCGGTAGTGGGCCTTCCATAATTACTAGTTTTTTTAATTTTAAAAATGAAAATGAAGAATTTTAAATTTTAAAAATCCGTAATTGATATATAATCGATATAAATTCGTAGAATAATAGGATCGAATAAACATATATACATACAACTCAAAAACATAACTCTCATTTGGGCTTTGCCGCAGTCGGGTAAAAAGGAATTCAATGACCAATCTTTGGTTTAACTAAAACAAATCAAATAAATTTTCATTATACAAAACTATAAATATGAGAATAGAGAAAATATTTCTTGTAACGTTTTATTCTATTTGTCTGTCATCATTACTTCGTTGTATTGTTTTTGCACAGCGATAACTGTGCCCAGTAATTGAACGATTTTATAAACCCACATGTGTGGCTCCATTCTTTTATTGTGTCACCATTTACTCCCTAATGACCGCAATTGTTCCAGTTGAATGGAGAATTTGAAAAAAAAACTAATGATAATTCAGGCTCACGTCTCAAACAAAAGCGTACGTGGTATTGATGCTATGATTGTTCTACAATTAACTTACTTTTTGTTATATATTTTGACCAAGTATTTTCTTCTTTGTCTGTTTTTAGGGTTTTAGGTTACATTTTCATCTGATAAAAATTAAAAAAAAAAAAACCAACTTGCAGACACTAAAATGTAAAAAATGACTACACGGGGTTTCCATTTAGAATAGATACCTAATCAGATATTTTCGAAGTCGGTGCCAGCCGACGCAAAGCAAATCTAATATATTTCGATACGTAAAATACAGCACAAATAGATGTATAATATGTTAACTATAATTAGAATTTGTCTACAAATTCATGGATTTTAATTTTTTTGCAGAACCCTAATTCAAAATTCAAAAATTCAAAAATTCAAAAAAAATTATTCAGAATAAATTAATTACATTTTTGTTACTGAACGTCATGAGTCTACTATCAGTTCGAGAAGAAGAAGACTCAGATCTGAGAAGAAGTTCTTGAGAAGAAATTCTTTTTCAAAAATAAAATTAGCCTATGTTACTTCTTATAACGTCAGCTATCTGCCAGTGAAAGCCTCGTCAAAATCAGTTCAACCGTTTCGGAAATTAGCCGGAACAAACAGAAAAGCAAACAAACAAAAAAATAAAAAAAGGTTTTTTATTTATATAAGTACCAACTATTTATACTTTCATAGGTATTTAGTATAAAGCTGTTATTTTGTCATTACAAACATACATTTTAATTTTATTTATGTATAGATACTAAATTCTATCTCTCTTTTCTATCATCACTAAGTTAATATGCGCTATGAATAGAGTTACTTCAATTTATTACATTTAATAATTGCAAAAACATGCTATATCACAAAAGTTCCATACAAATATTGTCAGACACAACAATTTACACCTGCAAGAATAATTAATTATAGTGCGAGTAGAACAAAAAGGCTTTTAATAATATTGCAAGTAAAAATACGAGTAAGTTCAGCGAACAACGTTTTCATATACATATGTTTACAAACTCATATTGTTCTCGAAATATATCTAATGCTCTATGCTGAGTTTAAGAATTAAATGGAATTCTTTTGTTTCCTTACTTGTTTTGTTTGGAGATATGGTTCATTGGTTAGTAACTTTGCGCCTATTTGGTTGCAATAATGCTGAGTTTTTCTAATTTGATTGATTTGATTTTTGGAGGAAGATTTTCATCTTTTCTGGACCAAATTCATTTAAAAAGAAGATATTTAGGTACCTGTAACAATAAAGTACATATAAGTACACACTATACAAATTTACATATATTTTTATATTAAAATAACAATTGCTAGTCATGTACAGACAGAAAATAAAATAATTTTTAAACATAATTTCTATCAACATCTTTCCCTTCTTCAGTTTGAACGATTTTAAACTAGTAAAAACTTATACCAGCCATTTGCCTAACACAGGAATCGAACTCGTAACTATTTAGTACGTTCACCACAAATGGCTTACACAAACTATATTTACTAATATCTCCTAACGATACAGGCTATTCTGAACCTCTCGAGAACAGTTCCATTGTACACATAAATTGCTTGCAGTAAGACTATGGGACATCAATGGATCGTTAGCTTCAGTTACATTTGTATACAAATTGCGACCTAAATGTTTACAATATATTGTAATTTTAAAGCCATCACCAGAACTTAGTGTTGCTTTGTAATTAGCGTATGTCAGAGTACTAATAAAATGCGAAAATTTTGTATCTATTTACTCGTATTATTAGTATTACCTCTTGATATTAAAACAACTCGACGAATTTGATTGTAATTTTGTAATTCGATAGATTATGACCTAGAATAATAAGTAGGCTACAATTAAGTATCTAAACGCACTCAAGCAAAGCGTGGGTAAGACACAAATGTTTACAATATTGTAATTTTTAAGTCATGTTCAGGATTTAGATACGCCTTGTAATTTTTGTATTTGTAAAGTTAACAGATAAAAATTATAGTGGGTTCGATTACCGCATAAAATAGAAGATTATATTTACCAAGAGAGATTATTATTAGAGATATATTAAGAATTGACCGAGGCTTCGCCCGGTTTGATTTATGTGTAGACAGAATAACTCATCTTAATGTCTCTAAATGTATTGCTAGCAATAAAAGAGTAAGACTTTCATATACGCTTATCTCTCTTTTGTACAATTCATACATAGCTGATGTCTTCTACCCGTAAACTATCATATATACTCGTATATATATATATATATATATATATATATATATATATATATATATATATATATATATATATATATATACACATCAATATCATTCACTTCTTCAATTTGGACAATGAATTTGAATAGTAAATACTTAGACCGACCATATTTGCCTTAAACAGTAATCGAACTCGTAACTATTAAGTACATTCACCATAAATAGTTTACAGAAACTATATTTATTTATATTTAGCATATATCACAGATTGTATATTATTAAGCAACACAAATAAGCTACCTTTCGAATACTTGCTAATTGAGTTCAATATTTGGTATAACTACTGCGTAGCTTTTGTCAAATTTATATCTCAAATAGGTCAAACAAGCTATAAATAGGTTGTTATATTCGGTAGCAAAACAAAGCACAGTGTTCTGTCCACCTGACAATATAACGTTACTAACGCAAATCGAGTAATAGAGATATGAATGGCTTCACAATGCAGAATTTCTGCTAAAAATTTGTCACTTTAACGAGACCTGTCCTAACGAAATGGAACTAATATTATATATACGAAAGTTTGTATGCATATACGAGTATGTTTGTTACACTTAAACTTTGAAACGGCTGGACTACTGCTTGGAACACGAGTGGGAGTAAATCTTAAGCAAATAAATATTGCTTAAATATTATTTTTATTCAATATACAAACAAAACTCTATAAAGTATTAATTGTTTTTATAAAATATAAGAAATATTCAAATAACTTTGCTACGTTATTTAAAACAGCTACATTTAAATAGTTTTTTTTAATATAATACTAGCCTTTGCCCATGGCTTATCCTGCGCAATTGTTTACATCAACAAATTGTTGAACTACAGCAAAATAGTACCACAAAAACCTTCCCCCAAATAAAAACATTTAAATTGCCAAGTAATGGGTGAAGAGTTTTTCAAGAAATGTGAATTTCCACAGACGAAGTTTTACATTTTTATTTATATAGAAATTAAATTTCAAACAAAGCGACTATAAAGTCTTTAATAAAATAAAATTTAATTTAACAGGAAAGCTCTAATAAATACATGCCACGTGGTAATGCGGCAACATCCCTTTACTGTGCAGTTTTATTTCACTACCTTAATAAACCTTCTAAATTACGAAAGGATACTTAGTGGTTCTTACAAAATGTTTGTAATTGCTTTGAAACAGACCGTAAAAAGTATAACATTAACATTTAAATAGATTTTTTTCATACTTACCAGTTATATTCGAATATTTTACAAATATTTGACTCTTACAAGTACGAATTAATCTATACACATACCTAGTAAAGTTCTGAGTCGAATTTGTAGATCAAATATTTTTTGGAAAATCTTATTGAAATAGTCATTATTATGGACAATAAGACCGAATTTGTCTTTTTTAGATTTTTTGTCTGTCTGTCTGAGAACGCATTACGAGAAAGCCACTGACAGATTTTGATGAAATTTAGTATGATGATAGCAAGTTAGCTGAGTCAACATATGGAATACTTTTTACTGCGGGAATGTCTCACCTCTGAGAAACCTATACTAAACGTTAAAACGTTCCTAGGGACGAACCCGAGCGGAGCGAGGGTGAGTCGCTAGTCTTTTATATATTAAAATATCTATTTATACATATATTATAATAATATAATATGTAAAACTATTAAAATCTTTATGTCTATATCCGTCTTCTCTAGTCATAAAGAGTTTCTGAAATAGAAAACAGACGCGTTGCTCTTTACGATACTTCAAAAATCTATTATAATAATAAAAAATGTATTCAATTCAATTCAATTTTCTTATTAATGTCCTCAAAGCGTGCATGACAAATATTCACTTCATTTAAAAATAAAAGTCCAATTCATTAAATGCTAATAGCATAGAAAATGATGTAAATGAAATCTTATGAAAAAAAGTAATTACTTTGAAGTCGATATACTGTTTTTACTAGTATACAGACTTTCAAAAAGGATAGATTTTTAAAGAAGGAGGTAAGAAAGTTAGGTTGAACTGAAATTTTACTTAAGGTGTGATGTTATACGGATGAAAACGAGAACACGTACATTTATACATAGAAGGCTCATAGATGCGTGACCCGGAATTTGAACCCACTTCACTCTATTTTCAAAGCAAACGTGCTACCAAAGGGTAGCCCTAGCTATAGTTATAAATTATTCAGTATTAATCCACATCTATTTAAGACTAGCGAATTACCCTCACGTCACTCAGGTCCTTCCCTAGGGATATTTTTGCTTTACATTTTATTGCTTTATTTTAAACTGTTTATTCAGATAGCACACGATAATACAGCTACTCTAACACTAATTTTCTTACAATTTTAATTGAAAATATTTAATTACTAGCATTGCCCGCGGCTCCGCCCGCGTTTAAATGACCAAAAACCAAATTCTTAAGTTTTACAAATTAGTATACTCTTACATTGCAGTTTTTGTATTTTTTCTCAGAAATGAGATATTTTCCCGTAGTAAAAAGTATCCTATATGTTGACCCGGATAACCAGCTACTATCATACCAAATTTCATCAAAATCCCTCCAGTGATTTTTTCGTGATGCGGTAACAGACAGACAGACAGACAGACAAAAATTCTAAAAACTATAGATTCGGCCTCTGTATCGATAATAATGTCTATTGCAATAAGATTTTCCAAAAAATATTTAATGTACAGATTCGGCTCAGTTACAATTTTAATATATGTATAGATTTGACAGAAAACCTTTTTTTATAGAACAGAAAAATAGTTTATAACACTCAGCAGTAACGTAACTTACTATTAGTGAAAGAATTTTCAGAATCAGATCAGTAGTTTTAGAGCTTATCCCTACATACAAACTGGCAGACTTTACCTCTTTATAATATTAGTGTAGATTCGTATTGGCGACTTTAACCGCACCCCTAAATCTTAGGCGATCGGTCTCGGTTTGGTACGGCTGAGTAAGCTGTAATACCTTTAGTTACAGCACTAAGTCGTGGATTTAATTTAAGTAAACCTTACTTCAGAGTTTCTCTGTGTAACAAAGTTGTTTTGATCTAAGATCTAAATTTATCTTTAAATGTCTTATTGGTCTAGTGGTTACTTTATACTACTACATATAATTTAGTCGATAGTTCGAGTCAAAAAGTTAGTGGATTTTTCGGTCGACCTGAGGTTATGGTTATAGGTTGAGGTTATATTTATTATTATAAATATAACCTCAACCTATAACCATAACCTATAATATATTTGTATTATTTTGTATATGTAATTAAGTATATTTGTAATTTTCTGTATTATATATAACTGGTATTTGTTATTAGCGGCTCACCCTTGCATCGCTCGGGTTCGCCTCTGGACATATAAAAACAAATCTAACCCCTGGGAACCTTACATTTTTTCGGGATAAAAAGTAATCTATTTATTATTCTGATGTATGAACTATATTATTGTAAAGTTTCATTAAAATCCAATCAGTAGTTTTTGTGTACTAAGCTGTATAAGTAACTATAGTTTTTTAACTATCCCACGGGAACTATTCAATTTTCCGAGATGAAAAGTATCTAAAATATTGACCGGGGATATAAAGTACCACCATGAAAAATTTCATTTAAATCGGTCTGACAATTTCGGAGTTTAGCCCATACAAACAGACAGAGAAATAAAAAAATTAAAAACAATTGGATTTGTTCTATTTCTCTTCTTACATTTCCCCTGACTCGGTTTTTAATTTTTTTTCTATGTACAGACATTCGACCTCTACAGTTTTTTTATATGTATAGATAGCATTATTTCAGACACAATTTCATATTTATACATTCTTTTAAAAAAAAGCCAAGAAAAGCATAAGTTGTGATTTTTATTGCCTATTTGTGGCAACATGGTAATTTTTTAGCATTCGTATTGTATTATATAACAACAAACTAAACAATTATATAGACAAAGTCCGCCAAAATAAATATTAAAGTGAAATATAGTAGCGTGATCTAGGTACTGTTTTAAGGCATCTAGGGGTGAACCCGAGCGAATCGAGGGTGAGTCGCTAGTAATAATAATAAATATGTTGTGACATTAACACACAGCACCATCTAGTTCCATGGTAAGCTACGAGGCCTGTATTATGGATACCAGATACTTGATAAACGACACATATGTAACTTTAAATACATACATATTATAAATATAAACACTCATGACTGAAGTACAAACATTCGTGTTCATCACACAAACGAATGCCCCCAGCGGGAGTCAAATCCGCGACCGCTGACACAGCATGCAGGGTCACTACAAACTGAGCCAAACGTGTCATCAAATAATATTATTACTACTGAAATTCGCTATTTCTTAGTAGAATAAGGTTAATTATGTTAGTCAAGTTTGAAACTAAATTTAGATTAACATTTATAAATCAAATATTATTTTATGTTCAATTGTCTCTATTTAATAAACACGCTATTTAAATAACCAAGACTCAAGTATTTTATTTATAATTCAAATATGAAATTATTTGCCTATTGTTTGCTAGTTTTGTGTTCTGTACTTGATATTTCTTATTATTTTATACTTCCTTCGGGGTATCGTCGTAATTGCTTCTAATGCTTATATTTATCTAGAATATTTAATGTCTAAGTTAGGCATTTCAATAACAAAGACAATAAACGTTTAATGTATATTGGATCAATTTTAAAGTACTGGAATATTTAACAGTTCATAGCTTATTTAGACTCAATACATATTAACTAAATGAAATTGGAGTATCTTCTGTGACTTTCAAGGATAATGATGGATTGATTGTTTAAACCATAAATATTGGATTTATTTTTTTGTTTGTACATGTACCTATATAAAACTAGCGATTCACCCTCACTTCGCACGGGTTCGTCATTAGGTTGATTTCAAATACAAACTTTCATCCACATTTCCACCCCTTATAGGATGATTTCCGAGATAAAAATCCTTTCTCGTATTTCAAACTATCTTCTTAACAAATTTCATCTAAATTGGTTTAGTAGTTCCACGGATTACTTCCTACAAACGAACTCACAAACTTACAAACTTTACTTCTTTACAAACTTTACCTCTTAGTTTTCATCCCTTAACGGGGATGAAAAGGGGGATGAAAGTTTGTACGGAGAATCAATCATATTTCAAGTAAGAGTTATGAAACTGAATCATATCTATATATGTATATATACGTATGTACTATAATATATAGTTTATCTATTCCATACTAACCGTTAAAACCTACCTAGGGATGAACCCGAGCGAAGCGAAGTGAGTCGCTACTAATAAAATATAATATAAGAACTGCTCACTTAATATTACAAGATAAATATTTTTCATTTATTTCATACGTGGAAAAATCAGTGAGAATCATTTACAGGCAAAGAGGATATCTTTACTTGTATATCTGTAATGATGCTGCAACATTAAAATATAATGTAGCTAAACTCACAACAAATTATTAGAGACAATGTGCTTCAATTCAAATCAATTCACCTTTAGTTGTTGTTCACCAGTAGTTCACCAGTAGTTTAGACGAAGTAATCAGTGCCAGTTGAGCACAGATTACTTCGTCTATGTCACGTAAATAAGATTATTATGCTAGATTAAAATTATAATATGTAATAAATGAATGTATTATAAAAATAAAAAAACCCGACTACATAAAAGCTAACTAAAAAGATGAAAACAAGTTCACGATGGAATATAGTATTATGCAGTCGGAGACATAGTACACGTTTCATCTTTGCCGCGAGATGTACATACTCGTATGTATGTCTCCGACTGCATAATACTATATTCCAGAGTGAACTTGTTTTCATCTTTTTAGTTAGCTTTTATGCAGTCGATTTTTTTTATTTTTATAATACATTTATTTATTAATAGCTTTTTAAGTATTTTTAAGTAGGAAAATTATCGAAAGTGGTTCTTAACCAACTTTAAATCTTTATATATCCTAAACTGTTATTTAAAATGAAAAATGATGAAAGAAACCTAAAAATGATTTTTAATACCTATTCAACTATATCCCACTAGATATAGTTTGTCGATTTACATATTTTTTTTTCACATTATAGAATCTAGCAGCCCACATATTTAAGTTTTTATGTGACCTATTTAAGAATACTTGCACTAATAAGACGATTCTAACGATACCTTAATTAAAGAAATCCATCAAGTGGTTTGGAAGATCTGAGGGAATAAAAAATATTACAATCAAACATACATAGATGGCACGTAAAAAATACGCAGTCGGGTAAAAAGAGAGTAAATCATTTGTAAATTTTGGACCTAAAACAAAATACAGGGCAATATACTTGTACAATTACAGATCAAATATCTGTAAACATAAATAATGCCTTCAAATATCTAAATAACAATTGCGTATTTAAAATGTTTAATGTTTTGTAACGAAATTATCAAAGAAATTTGTATGAAAACGGAAGGAGATAAGTCAATTTAGATTCTGACTTCCATTGTAATAGCCTGATAGGCCGTTTACAAAACAAAGTAAAATCGATGAACAGCTATAATTAATTTTCGTCAGATTTAGAAAGAAACAATACGATTCACGTTTTCAGTGATTTTGTTATAATTAAAAACAATGTTTTAGATTCTGTCAACTTTTTGTTATCTTGAGAAAAGGGATGATTCATATAAGATAATATAAAAAAACTTATACTTTAAAAAGCCTTATAGAAGAACGAATAACTCACTGACTATGGGAATTAAAAAATATTTTTTGCCAAAATTCATTGACAAATTGAAATATTATATCTTTAAACGAGCAATTCTTATATATATATATCTGAATCTCGGAAACGGCTCCAACAATTTTCATGAAATTTAGTATACAGGAGGTTTCGGGGGCGATAAATCGATCTATATTAGTCTTATGTCTGAGAAAACGCGTATTTTCGAGTTTTCATGCAGTTTTCTTTTGCATTATTCTACGCAAAATATGGTCGGTAATTTGAACGCTCGGGCATAAGCATCGTGGTCAAGCGGCCAAGATGCAAGACCAACAATCACAGATATCCAGGTTCGCATCTCGGTCGCATACAAAGTTTTTACTTTTGTTTTTTTTAAATATTTATTCTAGTTTTTAGTTAAAAAAAAAAGAAAATTGTACTTTAGGCCAAAAAATCCGAGCGAAGTTCGGTAGCCCAGGCACCGTAATGAAATATTATGAATGTAAAATTTATATTTTTACTATAATTTATCTTTGTAAGACAAAATAAGCGGATTTTTAACCATTTTTACATGCTTTACTTTTTGAAACAAATAAAATTGAAGTATCTGTATATAATGTCAAAATATTGATTTCAATGCATATTAAAGTACTGGTATATATATTTACAGTATTTACAAGAAAAAACTATTTTTGAAGTTATACTTCTTTTGGGACGTTTGGAAAAAATTATGAGGGTAAAATTTTTTAGAGCCAAAAAGCGACATGACGAAGTTATCTAATAACTATTTTATAGTTGTTATTGTCTGACAAATGATATATAATATTATTTTCTTTCCTTAAATGATATTCTATAAATGTATGATTGTAATATGCCTAATATGCCTTATTTAATTATTTTATTTATTTATCATTCTTTATACAAACAGAGAGTAGTGACATACGGGATGAAATCTTTAGCTATCTTGTTCTGTTACGCCAAAGAAGTATAACTTCTTTCGTACGTGCATGTACACACATGTTTTTTCAAATTTTTGCCTGTCCGTTTTTCTTGCTAATCTTTGAAACGGTTAGACCGATTTTAACGGGACTTTCACTTTTAGGTAGCTGATGTTTTAAGGAGTAATTTAGGGTTAAAAAGAAGGGTTTAGAAGAAAAATTAGGGTTCCGCGCAAAAAAATGAAATTATGAATAAAAATAGGTTCTTGTCAGATGCTTAAGTTGCTAGTTTAAATATAACATTATTATATAGTATTCATAACACAATTTTCTTTTCCTAGTAACTTATTATTAATGAACGGCTCATTCAACGTAATGATTAAGTGTCAGTCTCTTTCTTGGAAGGTGCTAATCGATTTTGTTCTAGGTATAGATATCGATAAATGAGTTTTCTTTACAATGTTATATAATATATGTACATTATATATATGTTTATTTCTTTTGGTACTATTATTATTTCATCTGGGCATTCCTAGATATCAGGTAGAAAATAATTAGCATTATTTTTTTTTATATGTATATCTTTTTGATTTTTTTGAAGTGAAAACTTCTATAGGCAGGTTTGGATGGGAAGTAAATTTATGTAAGTCGTCATCGACATGGTCACATGACGTGTTAACGGTAACATTTAGAGTGCCGATAGATATCAAAACCAGATAAATGTAAACACTTTTAATTTACAAATTTTAATTTAAGATCAAACAATTAATTTGAATATCCAAAAATAACAACTGTATGTTTATAGTTTTATATTTTCACTTCAGTCAGCAGTTCTTATGACTGTTTTTTTTATTGTAGTTATTCATTCAGATGCATCCCTATTTCTAGGTGCCTAATAGTCTACATATTTCTTCTATACACTAAATTTCATCCATATACAAATACACATATTCGGTTGTTAGATCTGAGTCATATTAAACGTTTATTATTTACACTACGCAGGATATAGCAGGTTTAATACACGCTTGGGTGATTTTTTTTATTATAATATATTATAAGGGTATATAAATAGAGAGTTTAACCCAACACACAATACTAACAATATAAACAACAAAAGTCACTGTGTAATCTAAGGAATATATACTACTCGTACAATTTACACAAAAGAAAGCTAACGCCAAAATGTTTGTTATCGTTTAAATGTGACAGTTGATGTGAAAATACCTAAAGGCATTTCATTTCATACGCGTGTTTACTTTACCACAACATAATTGTTACAAATTGTGTTTGAACAGAATATGATAAAGATACGGCGTTACACGACAAAGTTTACATAACATAAGATATTTATGTATCTATTATATTATTATAGAATTTTATTTGTATATTTAAGACGTTTAGTATAGATTTCTCAGATATGAGATATTTTTCTGCAATTAAAAATATCCTGTATATTGACCCAGATAACCAGCTATCACCACCAAGTTCTTAAAAGATTTATGTGAAGTAAGCCAACCCGCATTTGGCCACCGTGGTGGACTATGGCTTGATCCGCCTCATATTGAAGAACGTTAATGTTACACATTTATTTTTATTTATTTATTATCTATACTAATATTATAAAGAGGTAAAGTTTGTGAGTTTGGGTCATCTCTGGATCTACTGAACCGATTGAGATGAAATTTGGTAAGAAAATAGTTTGAGACCCTGGAATCGACATAGGATACTTCTGATTCCGAAAATAATCCCTTAAGGGGTGAAAATGGGGATGACAGTTTGTATGGGGAATCAAGCTAGGGATAAACTCGAGTGAAGCGAGGGTGACTCCCTAGTATTGTATAAAGAAAATATACAAGCGGCTATTAATTACTATTTATAAAGTTTCTGAATGTCGACAGTACCTTGTGGAATCGATATCATTGTTATATAAAAGTAGTTATATATAACAGATTTCATAAAATACAATCAATAATAAAATATAATGCATTTACAAAACATTTCTTACACGACTCATACGTAAAATAAGGATCAAAAACACAAATTATACTCGTATTTATTTGGTCAAGTATCAAAGATTAAAAATTTAATAGAAATTCCTGATTTAACTTGCCTTTGTTGCATGATTTAGTAATAAATAATTCATAGTAAGTAAACAAGTTGAACTTACACAAAGTCAACGTCAATCCTGCGAGAGGAGCATGCAAAGTTTGGAGACACGTCAAAGCTTATTTAACATTATCTTAATTGGTATAGGCAAGTAACAAGACCGAAAGCTTCTTAGCGATCCGAAGTTAATCGGAAGTCGGTAATTATGTAATAGAAAACTTTTATTGTAGTCGTTATAAATGCTGTAAACATGAATATAGTTATCTATACATATATATATATATATATATATATATATATATATATATATATATATATATATATATATATATATAGGCAAATTTCCCCTGTAAGTTTGTCAATCGACTTTTTTTTTTTTTTGGTAGTACCAATAAAAAAAATTGGAAACAGTTTTTTTTTATATAGATATGGTAGTTTATAAATTAATTATAATGGTACTGAACTGATTTTTATCGTAAGTACGTATTATGGATATTTATTTTTCCTAATTTTTCAATAATGATTACGGTCGAATTACGTCTATTGGGCAAACTCTAATACTAATAATTATACTTTTACAGTATATTCAACATAAAGTACTATTGTTATAAATGAAAAAGGTTGTATGTTTGTTCCTATTTCAGGTTGAAACGGCTGAACGAAAATGGATGAATTTTAGTCAATGACAGGAGACGTTTTGCTCAGTGTGCAGTGACCCTACTTGCTGTACCAGCGGTCTCGGGTTCAAGTCCCGCTGGGAAGTTCATTTAGGTGATCAGCCCGAATGTTTGTGCTCCAGTCATAGGTATTTATATTTATAATATGTATTTATTTAAAGACGTATATGTGTAGTGTATCAACTATCTAGTATCCATAACACAAGCCTCGTAGCTTGCCATGGAACTAGTTGGTGTCGTGTGTTAATGTTCCAACATATTTAAAAAAATAATTAATCTGTGTATAGGTGTAGTAATCTGTATAAATGAAAATGGGTGATGATAACCCATTTGTAATGTTTCTGCTTTGTTTTAAGCCACCTTTGAATTTTTCGAAAACCATCTATAAAAAAGTTAAATGTCTTAGAATCCATTAGACAACTCGAAAAGGTTTTTTAACCTATCTAGAAAATAATTTGATTTTTATTAATTTTGTTTGAATATTTAATTGTAATTTCTATAAAAAAAATTAAATGTGATTAATTTTATTTTTTAGTTTTTATACAACTATATACTTCGACAAAAGCATATACAAAACCCAAACCATTGGCAAAAAAAAGTAAGCGAAAAAGTTTGGCCCATCTATCTTTTTGTTCTGTGGGTTTTTTTCAAATCCCGTGTCTAAATTATTAGTTATTTGATATTCAATATTAAGAAATACTAATATGATGTTGTTATTTTTATTATGATACTCGAAATATTGTTGCATAAATAAGCTTTTGTATTCATTTTTTAGAAAAAATTTAATACCTGTGACGTCATTAGAAAATTGTCAATGTTATACTTGGTCTATCAGAATAATAGTGGATAAGTAAGAATAAATACCCTTATATAATATATGTACCTGTCTGCCCGCAATATGTCTAAACTATATAAAAATTAATACTTTTCAACCAAAAAGGTTTGCTATTTCAATTTTAGAATTGGTTATTTTTCTTGTTTATATTAGACATTCCTTTAGGTGCATCTATGCACATAGCATTCACATAAAATTGGATCAAGTACATTTACTCTTTTAAAGTCGCTCAATTACGTCGATTCGTTCCATTACTACGAGGAAAAAACCAATAAATTAACTTACACGCTTTCTGATTCAGAATATTAGTATTGAATGAAACTACTATCTTTTCAAGTTTTGTCCTAAATTTATTTTGATTTTTGTCTCCAAGGTTTTAAAAGCTTTATAAACATAGTCGCGGAAGCATTCGAAATATCGGGAACCAAAAACAAAATTAATGCACGAAAAAATTCGAAAAGATAGATTTATTTAAAACTTGTTTGCTTCATTGTTATATCTTAAAGGGCTTAGGCAGCGTTTTCGTTGAAAGCTCCCAGATGGCTTATTTTTTTCCGACACCTCCAACAAATATCGTTTTATTTTAGCCAATGTATACAACAAAATATCAAACCTTCCTCGAAAACCACTCTATCCGTTGGTGAAAACAGCATGAAAATCGGTGCAGTAGTTTTTGAGTTTATCGCGAACAGATAGACAAACAGACGGGCGGAGGACTTTGTTTTATAATATGTAGTGATATCAAATATTTGCATAAATCTAAGAAAATATTATACTATGTAGTATAGATTATTACAAAAATTCTACATCACCAGGGAATTGAATCCATAACAGGTACATAGTTGGTTTTGTAGTCCTGTTTTTTATATGAGTATTTTATAACTTATCCTAACAGACAGAGCACGTAATAAAAAAGCAGGTTTTAACGATCTAGTTGTTAAACAGTAGAATATAAAATTAGTATTTGCGCTACCTTTTATTTTACCTGACCTATTTCTCTAATGGATGTATCCAGTATACCACGGAGAAGTTCCTTGAAAAAGTAGCTTTATTTATTGGAAATGCTCACTTAGAGGGAAATTATATAATAAACATGTGAAAGACTCGATTAAATTATTGTGGCATATTATTAATGAAAATATTATCATCGAATGATATTTTTAGGAAAAGTAAAATATTATTATTTTATTAATTACTAACAATATATTATTCGATATTTTTTCAATATGAATATTACTACTTAATGCAAAACTTTGTATGCGTGTATGTTTATGTGTCTCAAAGGGCCTAGGGACTTAGGTATGTACTCGAGCGAAGCGAGGCTAATGCACTATTATTTATCTGTATTCGAACTCGCACTTGGCCAGCGTGGTGGACTATGACCTGATCCCCCTCGTATTGAAGGGAGGCCCGTGACCAGCAGTGGGACGTTAAAAAGGGCTGAATACATTCGAAGTAATCCAGCATTTGTGCCATATGGCTGATTTGTTAGAATATATTTATCTGATTTATCATAGGTACATTTAAATACATTGCTATTCAATTTGTGAAATATTATATACTTCATTCAAAAAACTTGAGCGGGTACAAATAAACAGATAAACAACTTAATCGGTTTTTGAAAATTTACCGTTTTAGGGGTAAAAAGAGGTTGGTAATTAGTATGATTTTTATTTAAGTTACTATAATTGAAAATAGTGTGTCTGGTCAAAAATAGCGCCTATTCTAATAAAAAGAAAGGATAAGAAAGGTTCTTAAAAAAATAACTGATATAATAATCCTTAACCAAAATCTTTGGAATAAAATCCCCTAGAGATGAAAAATAGGGGACGATCTGAAAGACATAATACTTTTATAGATTTACGAGTGTACTCGTTATTGACATTTTAAATAAAAATATTTTTTGAGATTTTTTCGTGGATTTATTTAGATTTCTGGTTCCTGACTTTTCTCGTATAATAAAATAATTTTATTTTAGCTGATGTAAAACTTGGTATTTGAGCATTACATATAAACAAATCATGGAAAAACGCTATGTACATTTAGAAATAAATCTTATACTCAATCATTTATACTCTAAAGTTGTCATTTGAATTGGACTGGATTTTCTTTGTTTAACGTCTGACCATCTCAACTAACTGTAAATCCCTCCACAACTTGTTTCATTTAAACATTCTGGTTCATTGTAACTTGGAGACCAGACAAATAGTAATATATCATGTTGACTTACTTTAAGTATTTTTGTGACACTTTTGTTGGTACGACTGGTTGTTAGGAAACTTCGTATGAAGTGATATTAATATATTTCTTATAAGATATAAGGATAGATAAGTCTAGAAGAAAATGGAGTGTAGTTCATAATATAAATAGATTTATCAAAGTAAATATTAATAAATATGTTGGAACATTAATACATACCTCCATCTATTCCATGGTAAGATACGAGACATGTGTTATGGATAACAGGTAGTAGATACACTACACATATATAACTTTAAACACATACATATTATAATAACATCCATGACTGAAGTACAAACATTCGTACTCATCATATAAATGAATTCCCCCAGCGGGATTTGAACCCGCGACCACTGGCACAGCAAGTAGGGTCACTACAAACTGAGCCAAGCGTGTTGAACCAAATCGTTACTAAGGTTATAACAACGACAAGTACGTTAGTTTGGCCTATATCACTCAGTAATGAAACTGTGGATCTACATGTTTTTTTTACATGGGAATAGTTTACATGCCGGAGATTAACACAGAACTTATTTTACATATTTTAAAACCCAGAAGGTTAGATTGTATGACACTCGATACTTTGGTTTTACGATTAGGATTTTTTTATAAATATTTTTCCCATATAGGGTGGTTCTTATATACATACATTAATGTAAACCGTAATGTGGAATAATGTTTTAGGGATTATGAAGATATTTGCATTTTTTAAATATTTTGAAATCAAAGCAGAATATGGACTTGTAATAAATAGTTTAGTTTCACGTAAAACATATTCATGTAAAAAAATATTGCATAACAAAAACAATATAGTTTAAACGAATATGTATATTAAATAGAAAAAAAAATATATATAATTTTAAAGTTATTAAAATAATATTTTGAATAATTTTCATACTGAAGTTTAAAAACTTATGTGAAAGGCACTCATATTCAGTGACATAAAAGAATGATTGTGTATAAAAGATATTTTATCCCCTTGAGCGTTTAAAAGCTAAGCGTAGCCTTTGAAATACTGAATGTAAAACCGCATTTCTGTCCTCACTCGTAATACTGTATGAAGTATTCAATTGAATATATTCATGTGTTAAGTGAGATCGTTTTCTTTGTTTGAGTTTTTTTATCAGATCCTTCTTAAGATTTAAAACGACGTTTTAACCAAAATCCGTCCATTGACTTAAGCTTTACAGTTACTAACTAAGAATTTAAGATGAAAAAAAAAACAAAAATCTCGTAAGATTGTAATATTACAGCTGTAATATTTATCTTTTAGGTAATATAAACAATTTATTAAATAACTATAGAAAAAAAAGTGTAATAATTTTTTTCATAAAATTATTTGGTCTGACGGATTCATGAAATACCAAACCGTAGGTAGATGCGAAATGTTGACAATAAGTCCTATAAGAATTGGAAGAAGTTAAAAAATTAAAATATATTTTTTATAAAAATTAAAAAGCAGTCATAAGGACTACTGACAGAAGTGAAAACTTAAAACTTTAAACAAACAGTTGTTATTTTTGGATATTCAAATTAATTTATTGATCTTAAATAATTTTTTTTAAATAAAAAATGTTTACATTTATCTGGTTTTGACATCTATCGGCACTCTGAGTGTTAGCGTTAACACGTCACGTGACCATATCGATGACGATCTATACATAATATAATAAAATTGTAACTAAGCCGAATCTGTACATTAAATATTTTTTGGAAAATCTTACTGACATAGACATTATTATCGACACAGAGACCATATCTATAATTTTTAGAATTTTTGTCTGTCTGTCTGTCTATCTGTCTGTCTGTCTATCTGTCTGTCTGTCTATTTGTCCGTCTGTCTATCTGTCTGTCTGTCTACCTGTGACACCGCATCACGGAAAAACCACTGGAGGGATTTTGATGAAATTTGGTATTACGATATTTGATTATCCGGGTCAACGTATATGATATTTTTTACTGCGGGAAAATGTCTCATCTCTGAAAAATCTATAGTAAAATTTACTCATTGGTTCACTATTACAAGGTTCTATGTTAATTTTAATGAAGTTTGGTAATTTTTACTTAGAACTTCGTCATTTTGTTATCGTAAAAAAAAACAACATAGAACTATGTAAAATTAAATATTTTGTAGTTAAAGTGCCGCTATCTAGTGGTTTGTTTTTGCAAAACTGTAGCTAATGGCACATAGAACCTTGTAGCATTAATAACTAAATAAGTACTAAAATTGTAACATAGAATTTTGTAATAGTGAGCCAACGAAATGTTAAAACGTTGCTTACATTTTAACATCTTATTGGAACGAACCCGAGCGGAGCGAGGGTGAGTCGCTAGTGATCTATAAAATATTGTAATAAGTTAAGAACCGTCTGTGCTATATAATTAAAGCATTAAAGGGGCGTTATAGAATTCGACAAAATTAGTACGAAAAATAGAGAAAATATTATAAAAACCTAATGACACACAGTAAAGCAATTTAGCTTTTCCAAATTTCATTTGTAGTATATAATTAAAGTGAGTTTAAAGCCACTGTTATTACGTAATTACATAATAGTATCTTTTAATTACTGAGGAACTACCCTGTAATTAGGTTTTGTTCCAATTGATTACTTGTTAGCTAATATAATATATACCTATTTACTTCTAGAAATTATTTGCTCTGTTAAACAATAGCATACTGGAATTCAATGAATTTGGCCATTCCTGACCCACAGTTAAGCTAGTTGCCCATAACATACACAAATATATTTCTTTATTAGATATTCCTCCATATAAAACGCACGTTCCTTTTCATATTATAAGATTTTTGTAGGAATATTTAGTATATTATATCCGAACTAGCGTCTCACTCTCACTCCGCTCGGGTTCGTCCTTAGTTAAGTTTGAACGTTTAGTATGATTTCTCAGAGACGAGTAATTTTTGCGCAGTAAAACGTATCCTATGTATTATCATACCAAATTTCATCAAAATTTGTCCAGTGGTTTGACGGACAGATAGACAGACAAAAATTCTAAAAACTATAGATTCGGCCTCCATATCGATAATAATGACTATTTCAATAAGATTTTTCCAAAAAATATTTCATGTACAAATTCGACTCAGAATTTTATTATATGTTTTAAATATGATTAAATAAGAGATAGATTATTTAATTTTATGTTTAGTTTTCTTTGTCATCATGCAAAAATTATTGAATACCGACTTAAAATGATGTCCCGTTTAAACTATAAGGTTATCGTAGCCCAGTAACATTCGCTAGAAAAACCAAGTGACGGTTCAAGTCTCGTGCCCATAATTTTTTTAACCGACTTCCACAAAGGAGGAGGTTGTCTGTATATTTTTTTTATGTATATTCACCGATTTCTAGAAGACATCTTGATTAATTTTGCTACTAAACACTGTATTTTTTTTGACACAGGTTGAGGCCGGCACTGACTTCGAAAATATCTGATTAGGTATCTATAGTAAATGAAAACCCCTATTCAGTTATTTTTTACTTTTTAGTGAAAGTCGGTTTTTTTTATTTTCTATACGTGCAAATTATTTTCAACATGATTACCATTCTTCGCCTTACTTACAGTGTACCTTTTTTAGTAACATTTAATTTTAGTAAAAGTTTATATATTATGTAAGTAGGTAACGACAAAACAGCTTTGTCCTATTTTCTTTGCTGTTTGTCAACTGATATCTTTTTTATTTAGTATCTATATAATATATAACCCATATATTTATAATTTCAATACATTTTTAAATTTCATATTACCCGTAACGATTGTATAATGACATGATATCTAACTCTAGTAAAAATAAAACTTAATTCGATTTCGCCTCAAAAATTGCACCGCATGATGTAACGCTTCATAATGCTAAGCATTTAATGGACTGTTAGCCTTTCGGACCAAGTATTTATCGTTAAACTCTAGACCGTATGTATAAAGACATAAGAAGGTATTTATTTCTGAAGGTGAGCGATCATAATTTACCAAGCGTGACTTCAGTCTCTGATGTGTAATGCTACTTGAATTATTAGGATTCTAAGGCGCTATAATGGGTACCTAGCTTTATACTTAAGCTAGGTTTATTTGATCAAATACTTCAAATGTATAACTTTTAGAGCGTATTTCTAGATTAAATTCTTTAGATAAGATGAATGCTTGTATTTAAACTGAAATGTAATTTAAGACATTCATGAGTTATGTAAAGTATAATTTAATTTTGTATTGGATTCTACGTAGTTGTTAATTTACGAAGATATTTTATAAAGTGACTTGTCATAGTTTTTCTTAGACTTATATCTGGGCAACACTTTTTTTTTAACATTAATATGTTTTAATTTTTAACCCCCGACGCAAAAAGTGGAGTGTTACGTGTTTAGATATCTGTCTCTGTGTGTGTGTCTGTCTGTGGCATCGTCGCTCTCAAACGGATGGACCGATTTCGATGCGTTTTTTTTTCATTTGAAAGCCAGTTTCCAAACAGTAAGTGGTTAATATCGGTCCAGCAGTGTAAGAGTATCAGCTCTTTTCCAAAATTATGTAAGGCATTTTGGCGTATGATTACTCGATTAAGTGCTACACGAGTGCCAGTGTAATCGTTAAATGACAATTTGCGTAGGGGTTTTTCTAAATTTTTAATTTATTATAATTATTGCTGAGCACTTAAAAGTGTAATTTCGTTGGCAAAGTATTAAGTACATTATATGATGTACTCGTACTATATATAGTATGCTCTATATAAATGCAAGTTTTCAAAAGACATGTGAAGTCCGCCAACCCGCACTTGGCCAGCGTGGTGGACTATGGCCTGATCCTCCTCGTACTGAAGGGAGGCCCATGCCCAGCAGTGGGACATTAAAAAGGGCTGAACACATATAATATGTATACGTGTAAATGCAAAAATATCAGAATCTATAAATGCATTTACCTGAATTTTGGCTGGTACCTCGCACGGACCAGGTATGCACTAAGAAAAGATTTTTGAAATTATTATTTTTTAAGTTACGGTAACAAAAAATCGTAATAGTCTTTCTGATTATAAATGATGGCGATTCTCATTTAAAGTTATATATTTCTCAGTACAAATGTGGAAATGCAAAATAGGTGATTATGTGAAACACAGGAGTAAAGTATACACATACACAATATAAACTACGCGAGCGTGGCCGCGGGGAAACGCTAGTATTATACATACATAATTCATAATAATATAGTAAGTTAGTTCTGTTCTTCTGCTTTAATAGCTATTGATGAGGTTAAGTGCTATCAAAAAATAAAAGAACAAAATTGATTATGGTCAAATGCCCACTACAGGGCGAACACTTGTTATATTATAACATAATATATCCATGTAAAACAAAATATATATGTAAATGTAGAAACACTAAGTCAGTACTGTAACTCAGAAAAATGTGCTTTAAACAACAATATAATTCTATTTTTCTTTACACCGTGTCCAACATTTAATTCTTAGTTTTTATTGTATAAAGACGGAACTGTGTAAATGGCACTAACGTTTTGCATCATTTAACCCAACATCACTGTGGGCACAATGTCATCTTATGTTATGATAATGTCGTAACTTTATTTGTCATATCAATATAGAGTTGGAATGTTTTTTTTATTATTACTTCTTCTCGCAATAAAATAATATCCGTTTATAGATATATCCGATTATAGATTGCTGTAATAGGAGTTGGATGTTTTGTTATGGCCTTACTAAACTATTCTTAGAATATTGATGTGTTTGTTGAGTTGAGCTATTGCATTTGAATCATATAGTTTATTTCAAGTATATTATTCTAACAAAAACTATAGGAAGGTTATTATTTTTTAGTTCTTATCTAAAACAATTATAGCTACTTTAAAATTATTTAAAAAGCAACTTTTTTCTATAATATGTACATTTATGGTGAGGTATGATATATATATATATATATATATATATATATATATATATATATATATATATATATATATATATATATATATATATATATATCTTTAGGTTTAATGTAATTATTAAAAAAAATGAAAATTGAATGAAAATTGTTTTTTTTTTCTGGTAAAATCATTATAATGTTGTATTTTTTTTAACTAAAACGACATAAAATCTATATGGCAATACCAATATTTACTACATAATAAACAAACGCACAAACAGACTGCATCCCATTTAGCTAGATGGTGTCATTTCAAAGAACCTGTATCTTATTACACTTGTTCCACATGAAAATAGAAATTTACGTAAGCCGTACCAAGTTTTCACTTAAACGCAGAAAATGCTGGGAAAATTCTATTTCTAAGGGCAATAGAACCGTAAAAAGCAGAATACTTCCCCATTCGTTAGCCTATAAAGCTGGTTACATGTAAATGAATATTTTTTTATATTATCTTGCTGGTTTTTTATATAAAGAGATGCATATATGCATCTCTATATATAAAAATAAATTATTGTCTGTTTATAAAATATGAATTTTCATTTATTTTTTAAATTCATTTGAGGTGACTCTGAGAAGTGTACATAGGTCTCATCTGGGTAGCATCATAGTATAGATTACGTGCCTTAGAAGAAGCACGAATAATAAAAGATAATTCGACATTAGTATAGCAAAATTCTAGGAGAAACTGGGAATTGGCAGTGTGTTGGTTTGTTCGTAACATATGTGTTTTGTACCATTCTCACAAGTGCAAAAAGCTTAGGATAGATGGTGTGCGTATTGCATCGTATGGTTTGATAATTAATCTGAACATAACGGGTACTAACGTAAAATAGATTTATGTATGTATGTATATGTATCATTTTATATCTGGTAGAAGCTATGGTAAGTGAAGAATTTGTTATAAAATAATCTATTAGTATCTACTTATTCTTACTTTTATGGGTGATTTTTGGGACCAAAACTGTAACTTACATGCGGCATAAATGTTTGATCTTTATGATACGAGCTTCTTGACATAAATCGCATCGTTTTATACCAGAAAAAAAGGAATGTTCACTAAGTTCTTTATTTTGTTTACAAAAGGTAAAATGAAAATAATATATTGAATATATAATTTGATACTTTTAAATATTACTAGCATCTTGAAGTTACATGAAACATAAAAAGGACATTTTCTGAAAAAAGCACCCAAACTTTTTCAAAATTCGTGCACCTTTACTTCGTGTGAAGCTATCTTTATCTAATATATCATTCACACGAAAACACTATCTTATGGAGTGTTTTCATTTGTACATTAGAGCTGACGCACTGCGGTATACTTTTACGTTTTGCACTTCCAGTAACATATTACTACTAGTTTCTTCTCTTTGTAGAATGGAAAATCTAAAAATTAATTTATCTGAAATTTTCTCCTATCACTTTAAAATTTTATCCATTATTGTTGCTGTATTATGTTATTCTGGTATAATTTCCAAATGTTTATTTTTTTAGTTCTATAAGTAAACAACTCTTATGTAGTTTTAATATACTGAGGTGACTGTAGTTACATTTTTGAATGCTCTCAAAAAATAATATTTATAAAACAAAAAACCTTTTTTTTGCCTTATTAAAGCTACTTTCTCTGTTATATAGTAAAAATAAAATACTTCAACTTGATAGAAATATTGTAAATTATAATTTAACTTTAAAAAAAAGATTACGAGTTAATATTAGTATGAGGCTTTTACTTTCCGAACTGGTAGTACACTCATGTAGTTCAGTAAAAAATTGTAATAATTTAATGCTGAATAAAAGGTTTTGAATTTGAATAATGTCCGATATAACCGATTTTGGTAACGGGGCAAAACATCAATGAGGCAAGCTAACTGTGTACGTAAAGTGCGTGCGGATACTCGTACAAGTGTATTATATTTCTTTTGCACATATTTTGTAAGAAATAATACGCAAAACCGATAGATTAACGTCCTCTCTAAGACAAAGGAATATAAACACAATCGACTTTGGGCTACTTTGAGTATTTCATGACGGAAAATCCCATTAACCGTTTTGCTTCGACCCGGAACTCGAATCCACGACTTTATAAACTGTAATTGAACATGGTAGCCACTAGACCGATAAGGAGGTGATACTCTGTTATACTAAATACCCGCTATCTACTCAGTATTCCTATGTAACAACGTCAAGTATCAAGATAAAAATACGTTATATCAATCACTTCGGCTCATAAATAATACCTATTCGGAAAATCACGTATAAACCATTGCTACGTTGCTAAGGAAAAAAAACAAATGATAACACACGCTTTTATAGTGTTAGTAAGAATAAGTATTTTTCTCTGTAAAAAATATCTATTATTCAATCCATCTATACATATAATAAAATTCTGAGTCGATTTGTACATTAAATATTTTTGAAAAAACTTATTGAAATAGTCATTATTATCGATGCAGAGATCTAATCTGTAGTTTTTAGAATTTTTGTCTGTCTGTCTGTCTGTCTGTCTGGGAACGCGTCACGAGAAAACCACTGGGCAGATTTTGATGAAATTTGGTATGATGATAGCTGGTTATTTGGCTCAACATATGAAATTCTTTTTACTGTTGGAAAATATCTTATCTCTCAAAAATCTGTTAAAAGATATCTAGGGACTAACCCGACCGAAGCGAGGGTGAGTCACTATTATAATATAAAATTATTTTGTTATATAAATACAATTTATATAAGAAACTTCTTATATAAATAATTTCTTATATAAAGTTTTACACGTAAAACAAATCTTAAAGTACCTTGGAAAGGATTGTATCAAGGAGACGTACAAAGGCGACCTTTTATCCTCGACACGCTTACCATACAAGAAAAGCCGTAGGCCAAAGCTAATACAACCAATACAAATATATGTCTAACACCTCTCGTGCATGTTATTTAAGGTGAAGATTCTGAGCCTGAGGTCTCGTTCATGTTTTCTTAATAATTCCACATAAACTTGCTTGCACATTTTGACGCTAGCGAACAATAATAACTCGTAACTTAAATTATACTGTATTGTCATGTCAGCTTGTATAAGATTTGTTATTGAGAATGCTTAAAAGTTCTTTATTTATTATTAAATAAAGCTTAGAAGCGACTTTCCTTCGCTTCGCTCAAGGTCGTAGTCTATCTATGTATAATTTTAATTAAATTTGTAAATTTTGTAAGTTTGTGTAATGGAGAATCAAACATTTAAATATAATGTAATACACACAATATGTTAGAAATCCAATACTGCACTAAAATATAGTAATAACTAAAATATTTCATATTATACTAGTGTTCGCACAGTGATCGAAATTCATTATTCATTTTTTATTTATGAACTGTTGAATTGAAAATTCAATCGCATCGCAATAAAAATATAAGTTGACCCGAATAATCAGCTATCATCATACCAAATTTCTTCAAAATCGTCCAATTGTGTTCTCGTAATGCGTTCCCAGACAGACAGACAAATAAAAAATTCTAAGAACTATAGATTCGGCCTCTGTATTGACAATAATTACTATTTCAATAAGATTTTCCAAAAAATATTTAATGTACAGATTCGATTCAGAATTTTATTATATGTATAGATACAAAAACTGTATCGTTTGTGTAAGAAATTGCACCCTTTGCACAATTTCTTGCTGACTAAACAAACATAAAATGCTAATATTTATTTGTTTACGGAAAAAGGCGATAAACATTAAGTTGTATTAACATTTTCTTAGTTCAAATAATGCTTTTAGTAAAAAGAGCCTGATATTTCCAACTAGTTTCTACCTACGACTTGGCTTCGCTCAGAATTTTTGGCCACAAGTACAATTTTCTGTTTAATTTGGCTTAAAAACAATAAAAAAACAAAAAACTTGAATAAATACAAAAAAGAACCGGGATTCAAACCCGGGCACAGTGATTGTCGATCTAGCGCCTTGGCCGCTTGAACACGATGATTGTGCCGAGCGTCCAAAATTAGCGACCATATTTTGCGTAGAATATTGCGAAAGAAAACCGCGTGAAAACTCGAAAACACGCATTTTTCCAAACATAAGACTAATCTAGATCGATTTCTCGCACCCGAAAATCCCACATGCCAAATTTCAGCGAAATCTTTAGAGCCCTTTCTGAGATCGCCGGTATAAATAAATAAATAAAAAAATGCTCAAGTTTAAACATATGAGATAGATACATAATCAAATTTCTAATTAAAAAAAACATAATATTCTTAAATTTAGTTTTTTTCAGCAATTCTAAAAATAATAATAGTAAAATTCCTCCAGATACACATATTTTGTAAAATATTTCATTGTTATTTCCTGATTACATAATTTAATAATGGCAGTGGTAGTCCAATGGTGGGTTGGTAAACCGAGTGAAGCGGGTTCAAATCCCGGGCTTCGCACCTCTGTTTTTTTCATGCGTGAATTATTTAAAACATGATTACCACTTGTCTTAACGGTGAAGGAAAACATCGTGAGGAAACCTACATCTCTGAGACAACCTAGCAAGTTTTCAAGACGTGAAGACATGATGTGAAGTCTGCCAACCCTCACTTGGCCAGCGTGGTGGACTGTGACCTGAATATCACCCTCGTATTGAAGGAAGGCCTAGGCCCAGCAGACGATGGGTGACGTTAAGAATTGCTGAATACAATACAATATTGTATTCTTCAATACTACTGTGTCACGAAAACCTCATACTTTTATACCCTCATAAAATATTTGGATCAGCGTAAGTGCCTTTCAGGTATTCACAAATTCAATTGTCTCTTGTAACCTATACCTGTTGAATAAAAGCAAAAGATAAATAAAATATACACTTCAATACTTATAGATTTTCTCTCGCGCCTAGATTTTTATGTCATTATATAATTACGTGGTCGAGGAAATTGTAATAACTCATAATGTCCTTTTAGATATAATATTCAAATATCTATACATAAATAGGCAAATACAACACAGTTCAACGTCTTATTACTCAACTGTGCCAGAAGGAGGGTCGTATTTTTCGAGTGTATGTATGTATGTTGACATGCTCTGTAGCCTAAACGGCTTAATGGATTTTAGCATAAGAGGTGTCGTTAGATTCGCTGTAATTGTGAAAGTGACACTGGGTATATAAAAATTATAAAAAATAAAATGGCCGACTTTTGGCACCTTATTATTTCTCGAATTTTTTTTCTGAAAATCTATCGAGTTGAGTATGAAAATAAAGGACTTACAAAAATGTATACAACTTATATGTTTAAATGTAATTTGGAATGAGAAATGCTAAATAACAACAAATAAATAAATTATTTATAAAAATAAAAAAAAATATGAAAAGTTGGAGACATACACACGCAGCTATTATAAAACATGTACAATGTACATACATAATATGTAGGTATGTCTCCGCCTGCATAATACTGTGTTTCTTCATCAACTTATTTTCATCTGTTTAGTTTGATTTTTATTATCTTTTGCTTGACAACCGGTTTTTTTCTCTTTTAATAGTACTTATACACGAGACTTCATGTTATCAATAAAAAAAAATGGTCGATTTCAAACACTGGGTGAACACTAATAATAAATGAAGCCTTCGATTTATCTCTGTGATTATTAATTTATATTTATTTTAAAGCTTTTACATATGTACATATTAAGTTATGTAAATAAAGATACATATCCCCACAATAGAATATAAAAATATTTTTACCAATTTAACTTATATAATATGGTACGTAATTTTTTTTTATGATTAATCGAAACAAAAGTTCCTAAAAATTTTCCAAAAAAAAGCAATTCACAAGTTTTCAACACACTAGTTTTTAACAATAACCTGTTTACTTCAGAAAGAACTGTCCTTTTGTATGGAAATAAAAATGGCTTTCCATATATTGTATGGACGATTTAAATTGGGCTAAAACAAAAATCGATTACCTCAAATACAATATTCAAGAGATTATTAAACACAAATTACTTTAAAACGCTTAATTAATTTTCTTTCGCTGTAGGAATTCTGACGAGAATATTAAAATAAATTTTGGAAATTTTATTAAAATAATAAATAATATAGCGTATAATTTTTATTTCTTTTATACCACATCAAAATAATTTATTAATTATCTACCTTCCTTTTGTCTAGTTGGTTTTACCATTGAATAGATGAACCGATTTTGATAAATCGAGTTTCATGTCAACTTATCATTCAAAAATAATAAGACAATTATTTAAATTAACTAATTTGCATAAGGAAATCAAGTTACTTTGATATTACGCTGGTATTCATATATGTTATCTAATTATTCATTATCTATACATATAATAAAATTCTAACTGAGCCGAATCTGTACATTAAATATTTTTTGAAAAATCTTATTGAAATAGTCATTATTATCGACACAAATGCCGAATCTATAGTTTTTAGAATTTTCGTCTGTCTGTCTGTCTAGTCGCTAGTTCATTATAATCATAAAATAAAAAATTCTTCCATTCAAAGGAGGATATTGTTCAGATTGAATTAAACTAGTAAACATTATAGAAATAAACCGGTCTTAGTATAATTTGCTAATATATCAAAAAAATGATAATATATATATGTAATTTTGTAAACGTTAGGAGTGGTAGTTACGTTTTATGATATAGAAAGCCTGAGTAGGCCAGCATATGAGTACATAATGGGCCATTACACAAAATCCTCCTCAAGATAGAGGTTGTTTGGAACAAATTAGAAATAATAGGAAAAATTGCCATAAAGCTTTTTCTTTATGAGATTATTTTGTACAAGATTAGTTTTATTATCCACGTACTAAAACGGTTATAAAACTGATCTATCAATGCTCTAGTTTATGTTTCAATTCAGATATTTACAAGTCGTTCGCCGATTCTCTTTTGAACACATCTCATTTTGTTTACTAGATATTTTATTCGATTTTCAACAAACATTTCCATATAAATGCTTACAATTTACAAAGTTTTAGAAATTCCTAAATCTACAACGTTACCATTAACTTAGTCAATGTTTTAAGTACTTTCTCGAGTATCTATTCTATAAAAATCGATAAAAAATACGTTAAGTATGACCTCTTTCTTATATTTTCTTCAAATAAATAATCAAATGCTAAGTAGAACAATTACTTTCAAGGTGATTTTAAATATCTATCGACTTATTTATGCTCCAGTCAGCGCCAGGAGAACCATCTTTTGGCTAATTTTATTACTATTACCTTAGTAGCCTATATAATAGTCCAGGTGACAATGGTTTCAGGAGTCATCTATCTATACATCTATACAGATAAATACAATTGAAATGTCTGTTTGTCAAAAGAACAGATTTTCAATAAATGTATATGAAATTATAACGTAACTTATAAAATCATTTTTTAAATTTTGTCCGTCTGTCTGCCTGTTTGTTCCGGCTAATCTCCAAAGCAGCTGGACCGATTTTGTCGGGACTTTCCCTAGCAGATAGCTGATGTTATATAAGTTAGGACGCACTTGAACAAAGCGAGAGTATGTCGCTAGTATTTAAATAATATATTAGCAAGCCTAAATAGATATGTATATATACCCACATATCGATACCCAAATAGTAACATATAAAATTTCCTTTCACTCCTTTCATTAGCATCTCATATCAGCCAGAATTTATTAAAATCAACACTTCGTTAATAAACAAAACATATTCATTTGACGGTGTCATGAGCGATAAATGAATGGAGCAATGCACGCTGATTATGAAGCCCTTGTTGTAATTAATTGCAAATTCGTTGAAATAATAAATATTTATACTACTAGCGGCTCAGCCTCGCTTCGCTCGGGTTCGCCTCTAGAAAACAAATCTATTCCACGGAACCCGTACATTTTTCCGGAATAAAAAGCCTACAATATTTTAAGATATGAATATCTAATAGATAAATATATATTTTACGTATCGAAATATATTAGATTTGCTTTGCATCGGCTGGCACCGACTTCGAAAATATCTGATTAGGTATCTATTCTAAATGAAAACCTCCGTTTAGTTATTTGCTACATTTTAGTGCCTGGAAGTTGGTTTTTTATTTATAAAGTTTTTATATCTTCTCGTTGTCGACCGATTTCCTTTTTCTTATTGTCTATTAACGAGCTTTAATGATGTCAATATTTTTTGGAAACAGTTTTTCATATAGATAGATATATATGTAATATATTCTACTTAGATACAAATGCATTATGTTTTCCTCAAATTTTCAATATAGATTATGGTCAAATTTTAACCACTTGGCAAACACTGTGTTTCAAAATATACATTAAACTACACTAACCCAGAAACATTGTATATTTAAATCGACAAATTATGTCCAAGTGAGCGTAGTCCAAGGTAAAAATGGCTTTATATAATATTATTTCTTATAATCTTTTTATCATTACCAAAAAATCTATACATATTTTACTCTTTATCATACCTCAAGCAGATTGGACCCTTATTTGACAATGATGCTAACTTTGTGAGGATCGAATTGATTTCACATTTACTAGAGTGAAGTAGTATTTAAATTTTAATACAGTTTAATGTAGTCAGCTCGCTTTGATCAAAGAATTGGCTTTTGTTAAATCTTAAGCCTTTGTTTTGAAGAAACGTGCTTAGAATTTTTTACTTCATGACGAATTGCAGACGAAAGTTATAAATAATTTATTATTTATTGATCGATGTTCAGTTTACGCCTATTGTTATCTATATCTATACATATAATGAAAGTGTAACGTATCGCTGTCGCTGGAAGATATTTGAGAAAAAATATTATTGCGAGTCTTTATAAACCCAATAGAACTCAAAAGAATAGTTTTTAGATTTTTTGTCTGTTTGTCTATGCGTTTATGCGCACTTATCCCAGAAACAGCATAACCGACTTCGGTGCGATTTTCACTAATGTATTGTGATAAGTTTTGTTTCACTTCAATCCGTTCACAAATAAAAAGTTGTGTCAATTTAAATAATCACCTAGATACGAACCCGAGCGAAGCTAGGGTGAGTCGTAAGTATAGAAATATAATTCTAATGCCAAAAAAATCTGAGGAAAAAGAATATAAACTTTTATACAATATATAATCCGAGGTTGCCAGTTTAGATAAATATTATTAGTTTTTCTTTGTATCGAGGACAGCTATTCAACTAAAATAAGAAAAGATGAGTAAAATAGCTGTAAAATATCAGGTATTAATATACTTTTGCAAAACAATCCTCCACCCAATAGAAAACACGCTTAGAAAAATTAAAAATGCCAAAGATATTTATTACAGTAAAGAATTTGAAAATTGTCTCAGAAAACCTAAAAAAAGATTAATTAACTATTTAGATTCACTTTATTTTCAAAAGACAGTACGGATTCAGGCCCAAATCTAACACACTTTCAGCCACAATAGACTTAACAACTAATAAAAAAATGTAAAAGACTTGTTCGTAATGAGAAATAAAGTTCTTTAAACCGAAATAAAGTACCAAGTATCGCTATACCTTCTCCGTATACCCTACGGAATCACCAATAAACTTTAAGCTTACACGTAAATGTAGCTTATATTTCATTCACTGTTTAGAGCTTTCGTTCGTCATAAAAGTTGTCACAACTTATATATAAGAGTAACGTAAATAAAATTGCAATTTGCTATACATTGTTCATTAGAATTCTTTGAAATATTACTTCTTACAACCTAAGTGTGGCATATGTATTCTATTTTGGAAATGTTTTAATACCAATTTTAGTTTATAGTAGCGACTCGCCCTCGGGTTCATCACACTTACGTTTTAACGTTTAGTGAAGATTTATCAAAGATGAAATATTTTCCCGCAGTAAAAAGTTTTCTATATATTGACCCGAATAACCAGCTATCATCATATCAAATTTCATTAAAATCTGTCCATTGGTTTTCTCGACATGCGTTCCCAGACAGACAAACAGACAAAAATTCTAATAACTATAGATTCAGCCTCTGTATCGATAATAATGACTATTTCAATAAGATTTTCCAAAAAAAATATTTAATGTACAGATTCGACTCAGAATTTTATTCTATGTATAGATTAGTAGGTAATAGGGTGGAAAATTGAATATGTAGTTAATTAACATTTAAAACACATACACAAGTGTTCATATAAATGCGGAAATCAAACAGTAAAGCTACGTTAGAACGGTCACCTCCTTCCATAATAATTTTGATAGCCGCACGTTATGCCTGTAGCATAAATTTCGTGAATTCCACTCATATCCTTGGAACTCAGGTTATTACTATAATAAAAGTGAAAATGTTATATACTCGATGTTAGAATTGGTGTAAATTATCCTGTTGTATATTTTTCCATTTATTTATCCGTAAGTGATTAGTATGTTTTTATTTGGATTGAACGAAAAAGTTATATAAACTTGGATAAACATTATCATGAATTGAGTAAAAGTATAGTCGAATGAGTTTTCCTTTCAGAAAAAAGCACGACGATATATTTTGTATGGTAATGTTAATTGAAAATTTATATGTAATAATGATAATATTGATATGAAATGAATATTTTATATCACTGGTAACTCAACAGCCTCTACTTACGCTTTGCCATTAGTCCATTTTTCATATTCAGAAAAAATGAAAAAATGGTCATATTATGTACCTTCATTCTTAATAATACTTAAATAGGTAATATACTAGTGCTGGACTTCAATCATTAACTTTCTGCAAGTGTTAGCACGATATAAAAATCTATACATTAGGCGAGCAAGTGTTTTCAAAAAATGCCAGTTTTTGTAGTTAGCGATTTCAAATTTTTGGAACTATATTGCCATTTTATTTTAAGTTACAGTAAAAACCGTCTACCCTAAAATCATTTCCCGACTATGATATACGGTTTAAGACTTTATTTCTCAAAAAAAGTAACAGTATAAAAGTAAAAACGACATTAGCCCAAGAGCCCGTGACGAATTTTGGAAAGGTCCTTTTGGCAAGTTGAAATTGTGAAAAAATATAATTTCGTGAATTGGCGAGTCCAATCCCGCGATTCTGGTATACGAGAAGCTTTAGCGGTTATTTCGTTACTGCGTAGTATATAACATTTGCAAAAAAAATATCCAAAAAAACATATTTTTGGCAACTTGATTTATGTTTAATCTTTTAATTAATTTAGTTTTCATATAATTCAAAAAAAGAACCCCAGACGTTTTTGTCGGTTATAAAGTATTGCCAGACCTCTCCAAAGATGCTTTATTAAAAGTCCCAAATTTAATCACGTATTTATTGAGTAATTTTCAATAATACTTGCAAATCGCCAGACGAATTTACCGGTTATAAACCATTCCCAGACGTAAATAAAGTTTACAAATTAGTACTACAAAAAAGTCTTATGCGTAGCCATAGGTGCGAGAAAGATAGCTTATCGAGGTATGCCAGCAGCTGACGGGGGCCCCAGGTCCTCGCGCTGTGATTGGTTATCGAGAAACCGCACGTTTCGAATATGGTTCGGGCTCTGCGTTCACAACAGAGTATTTTAGAGTAGTTTATTAGGGTTCCGTATCCAAAGGGTAAAACGGAACCCTATTACTAAGACTCCGCTGTCAGTCCGTCTGTCTATCTGTCTGTGACCAGGCTGTATCTCATGAACCGTGATAGTCAAACAGTTGAAATTTTCACAGATGATGTATTTCTGTTGCCGCTATAACAACAAATACAAAACAATAGAATAAAATAAATATTTAAGGGGGCTCCCACACAACAAACGTGATTTTTTTGCTATTTTTGTAGATAATGGTACGAAACCCTTCATATATACTGCGCAGTAACGAAATAACCGCTAAAGCTATACCAGACTCGCGGGACTTGACTCGCCAATTCACGAAATTATATTTTTTCACAATTTCAACTTGCCAAAAGGACCTTCCCAAAATTTGTCGCCAGCTCTCGGAATACATTCGGTATCGCGTTACTTTGTCATTTTATGCCGTTTAAAGGCCTTCATAGACTACCGTATAAATTAGTAGACTGTGGTATTAGTAAACAAACTTTATTGTATGTACGTTATTACTTTTTTTAACATCTCACTGCTGAGCAAATACGTGTTGGCGAACGTCACATGTCTTTCGAAAACTTGCTATTTCTCATACATGCAGGTTTCTTCACAATGTTTTTCCTTACCGTAAGACAAGTGCAAATCATATTGAAAATGATTCCCACATGAGAATATCAGAGGTGCGAGACCCGGGATTGGCACCGCTTCACTCGTTTACCCAACAAATTTAATACAACAAAACAAATAAAACTTGAATAATTTAAAGCGAAATTACAGTGAGTTTTGTGCAGGTAAAGTGTAGAATTTACATTTAACCCATATTTACAGTGAATCTTTGCTCTACGTGCGAATATTGATTAATCAACATACAAAAATTTTAACTCTATATTCATTATTTATACACAATGAATTAAAAAAGTTATTTAATTCTCCTGGCAATGATTATTTGACTAAAACTAACCGTTTGCACAGAAGGTATTACAATTCATAAGTAGGTATAGTTGCATTTTATTTCTTTCACCGTCAAAAATACAAGTTTGTGGGTTTTACGAACTCTTTCTGCTCCTGAGTGCTTATGAGAATCCCTTAACAGAAACCCCCAATGACTAAACTTGGACCAAGACTCGAACCCAGGATATATTTAATAACTGAACGATAAACATCTGTAGCATACTTACCTGTGCTCCACCTGTAATAAACCTTATTATAATATATAATTATAGTAACAATAATAGATAATCAGTATTGTAGTATATATAAATGTAAACCAACTATAATAAATCATAAATATTGTATAACTGTTAAAATAGTATTTAATAGTAGCTAAATAACATACATAAATAAACTACATAAATAAATATACATATAAATAATATCATATAATGTAACAATATGTAAAAGTATAGAATAATATATAACTTACTCGTATAATATTGTACTTAACTATAGTAGTAATTATACTAAATATCTTATGATCAAATTAGATGTAAAATAATTAAAACATTTAATAAATTATTAAACTTTATATAGTAGAACTGCATGTCGGAAGGCGGTCGTGGCCGCGTCGTTGCGCATTTTATAAATGTCGCAATAATCCTCAACCGGTACGAGAACAATAGGCATCGGCGACGCAATCATGCGCCGGCCGGCTGACCGCCTCACGCCAGAGTCCACAACAGCTACTCATAGTGAACGCATGTCGCTCTGTATCAGCTCCGTACTTAATTTTGCTATCGTAGTTAATTAACTTTCACTTTCGTACTTCCATCTTATCATCTGTGTATACTAAACTGCTTGTGCTTACCTATGACTATTTCTTCTGTGAGTTTCTTCCGTGCCTTCTGACTGTAACCTGTTTCGCTAAATAAACTGTGTAGTGAACATTTAAAGTGGCGTGATCATTTGTTGCCTAATCATCCGCACATACATCTCACTCACCCCACATTTGGTGACCCCGACGTGATATGAACACGCAACCTTCTGATATGCTACACATCCATTCGAAAAAAACATGTAATAATAAAAAAGGGATTATCAATAATACTATTAGTACAAATACAAAAATTCACGTTGAAATGGCTGGGTAGATTTGGATGAAATTTAGTACACAGATATAATTTGTGACCTAGAGTTATATATTATGTTACTAGCGACTCACTCTCCCTTCGCTCGGGTTCGTCCCTAGCTTGCTTCCCAATACAAACTTTCATCCCCACTTTCACCCCCTTAAGGAATGATTTCTGGGATAAAAAGTATCCTATGTCCTTTCCAGGGTCTCAAACTATCTTCTTACCAAATTTTATCTAAATTAGTTCAGTAGATCCAAAGATTACCCTACAACGTCACAAACTCAGAATCTCTCAAACTCACAAACTTTACCTCTTTATAATATTAGCATAGATAGGAGGCTACTGTTAGCCACTTAGTGAGAGACCCGAGTAAAGTCAGGATAAGTCGTTAGTAGTAAATTGATGTAGTGTAAACCTAATCCAGTCTCGCAAATCTGTACCTTAATTCTAGGTAAAACGAGCATGACCTGAACAACGAAGTTAGCCTAATGACAGTAATTTTTCTTTCAAAAACAAAAACCTTTAAAACAAATTCCTTTAATACCCCAAACACCAAACTGATTGCGCATTCAATTTTATTATTCATGAGAAACCAACGTGACTTACTTATTCTTAATATTATGGCAATATCTCTTAAACAAATATATAGTTTGTTTTCTTTCTCTATTCCAGGAAAAATTGCGGACAAGCAAATGTACACAGAAAACTATGAATAAATTTATACGAAACTAACATATTACCATGATTTTACATGTGAATGTAGATTTTAGTAAATAGAATTCAAACAATATTTTAGAAGAAATTATTTTTTTAAGATGTTATCCTTTAATTTTAAGCTAGTTAAAATATTTTAAAAAAACATATGTATTACAACAGGAATGTTATGAATTTTTAGACTTTATTATAATGAAATTGAATAAAATAAATGACACAGCATTGATACGTATAAAATTTATAAGTTTACAATTATATACAGTTAATTCCCTCTGAAACACTTGATATTTTTACTTTAAAACTAGCAACTTAACCACACTTCGCCTCGGTGAGGCCTTACCAGCTTAAAAACGTAAATTCGATTTTCGATTTGCACGCTGGAACTCTCAATATGTTCAAAATAAAACATATCCTATATGTAGCCCTACAAACTCCTCTATCTTTCTGTGAAAGTCCCATTATAATCAGTTTAGTATTTTCATAGATTATCCCGTACAAACAGAAAGATAGACAGACACATAAACATTTAAAAAAGCGTTGTTTAGGTACTGGTATAATATAAATAGCTCTATGTATTGAAGAAAACATAGTTATTTTGAAATCACAGACACAGACCGACACTTAAATTTTATATATATATATATATATATATATATATATATATATATATATATATATATATATATATATATATATATATATATATATATATATATATATATATATATATATATATATATATTAACAGTTTTTATTTACATAATACACAGCGTAAATAAAGAAGTTTACACCAAATGCTATTCAGCTATTTTTAGATGCAAGTGCAGATTTTACTTGCCTTATCCTTATTTTTATTTAGTACTATTTATTCTATACTCTTTAACCATTTAAAATAAAATCTCACACTATTCATAAGATAACTAAAAGTTGTTTCTGCATAAAATAAAAATAAAGAAATGTGGTTTACCAAATTTTATTCTCGAGAAACTCAAAATTCTCAGGTACTTGTTCCTAAAAAATAAGGCTTATTCTGATTTTGTAAACGCTACGCTATGTACCTAGATTTTATATAGGTAAATAGTTGTTTTAACGTTTAGTATAGATTTCTCAGAGATGAGATGTTTTACCGCAGTAAAAAGTATCTTAAGTGTAATACCGGATAACCAGCTATCATCATACCAAATTTCATTAAAATCGGTCCAGTGGTTTTCTCGTAATGCATTCCCAGATAGGTAGAGAGACTGACAGAGAGACAAAAATTCTAAAATCTATAGATTCGGCCTCTGTATCCATAATAACGACTGAATGAATGAATAAGATTTTCCAAAAAATATTTAATTTACAGATTCTACTTAGAATTTTATTATATGTATATAGATAAAAAATACATAGATAAATTATTTTCCTTATTTTTATTTAACTCATAAAGGGGTGCAAAAGGGTTGAAAGGTGTTCGTTTGAGATATAATAAATTATTTAGGTATCTAAATAAAAGAGCGAGTTATGGTTGTCTTATGTTATATTTTAAATAAGAAGAATTTTGCGCTTTCATAATAATGTTTATGACAATTTTTTTTTGTATTTTAGCATAAGAGTATTTTATCTTCATACAAATTTTATTATTTTCGAATATAATTTGTAGATATTTAAAAAGTAACGTGTGTGCAAATTATTACGAAATGGCACGTATGATAATAATATTAAACTAAGATTCGCTTTTTTTAAAGTTTATGAGTCAGTGAGTGTATTTGTTGTTTAAGCGGACCCGCGAGGCAGTAGCTAGTAATACAGTTAAATAATATAGATTTCTTTAGTTATAGCTGTATTCATAAGCTATTATTCAAAAAAAGTTTCATTTAAATCGGTCCAACCATTCTCGTATGCACTATTATACAGGCAAACGTCAACTAAAACAAATCAAAAATTCTATGTTCAACTTTAAATACATTAAAACATTTAAAATAGTTGATATTTAAAGAACAAACAAAATGCAGTAAACAAAATATCTGATATCCAAGCGAAGAGCCAATTCTAAAAGAATTTAAGAACTACACAATAAAAGCGGGTAATGCTATGTTCCAGTCCATTTGTTTCCTTGCTACTATCGCTTCGATCAGCACTTGTAAGTGGCGTGTTTATAGTTGCCATAACAACATCTAATGTAGGAAAATTGTGTTTATGTTATAAATCATTCTTTTACTACCTATTTAATGTAATAATCTATATTTTTATGGGTATTTTTATGTTTTATTTATTTATTTATGGTGTTTTTGTAAAGTAGAATAGGTCGTGGATTCGATGCCTGAGATTAAATTATATTAGGATCGTGAGATTCAAATAAAGAAAGCGAAAATTATTTGCATATTATATGTATTTATATTACGGAAATTATAATTTTGTATCTTTTCCTATATTGGAAGACAATTTAAAAATACTATATTATCGTTACTGAAATAAGCACATTTATGACAGTTTAATATGTAAGATGCTAGTTTTAAAGTGAATTCTCAATAAATAATATTGTTTTAAAAATGTATTATTTTGCTTCTTAAATATGATGGTGCATCCATCATCGATTTTAAAGCAATTATTTTGCCATTCCGTAAACATCTCAGGTGCAGCACGCGAGCTGCCAAAGATTTATACACGTGTTCTTCTAGGTACCGTATCTCAATTGATAAAAATGGAAACCTTTAGTAACTATCAGTTTGAATTGAAGTTACTAATTCACGTAATACTTTCTTAGATTTTTGCGACTATTTGACATCCATACTAATATTATAAATGTGAAAGTTTGTTTGTTCTTTTAGGTCAAAACAGACTGACGGATTGGCGTGATTTTTTGTGTAAAGATAGTTGGAGAGCTGGAGAGTAACATAGGCGTCTTTCTACCGCAAGAGATTATCTCATTCCCACGGGAAAAAAGGTTATAACACAACCAAAAAATTATTTATGATCAGAATTACTTGAAACTTGCTATTAATGCTCTTCAATAGAATTAAATAAAACGTATTATACCATTTTTCGAAATTTATCCCTTATAATGGGGTAAAATAGGGGATGAAAGAAAATGTTCCATGATGATATCATATCATATTGAAGTGATTATTAATTATATACTGCGAAATTCGTACAGATATAGATTGGGAGCTCTTCTGATACTTATATATTCGTTTTATTTTTATATAAAACAATACGTCTTATGAAAGGTATAACATTAATAATATATAACATACATTTGTATGTAAAAGATATAAAAAATGTGTTTTTTTTTCAGAAAACACAACTTAAAAAGCAAAACCTAAGCTAAATACAAAATTTGATACAAATCGCTAGAGCCTTTTTTAAAATATATGAAATAAATTCGTATGTATACAAGAATATATATATATATATATATATATATATATATATATATATATACAATAATTGCTAATTTAATATAACAAGATATATGATATACTCGTAACCTTAGGAAATTTTCGTTTTACTTTCATGATTAAATACTTATGTTATGTAAATAGCTGAGAATAAATATCATAATAATAAGCGTTAAAGAAAAAAATACATTCAAATTCACGGTAGAGTTTCACATGTGTTACATATTTATTGTAAGAAAGCCTTCTGAATACCTGATTCCTACCTAAAAACGATATCGAGTACCAAATAATGGGATCCTTTGCAGTAATATGGAATATCGATACTCTATCCAATAAATGTATAATGATATACGTAAATAATTAAAAATTATGTTTTAATATAAGGAAATATATCTCTGAGGGTGTCTAACCAATTTTTGGAAAAAGTCTGTCCACCCACATTCGTCTATCGTGATAGACTATGGGTTATAATAGGGTTGAATTGTTCATATAAAAAAATTGAAATCAAAAGATGTACTATATTCGTCAATTTTTGATCACTCGAAAATATATTTTTTTTTTCCTTCAAACCCAAAATTTGAAATAATTATTAATTTTAAAAATGAGTTTGCCACCTTAAATGTGGAGTACAGGATGTTGTTTCTTTTTCAAAAATTTTGTTTTTTTTTAATAAGCTACAAATTCAAACCTAAGAAAAAAAAATTTTTTTTTGCTTCACCTTCATGATTTTTGGTTAGGAGAGTGGCATAGGCTAGGCATTTTATATGTAATATATTACAAAAAAAACTAGTGCAGGAGACTAAGCAGATACTCATTAAGAAACAACTAATCAATCCCAATAGCTTTTACCATCAAAAATATTATGATTCCATATAAAAAAATCTATACGTAACATAACCTATAAGTATTTGCTTTAACATACTTGATTATTTAATAAATTCACGTAAGCTATTAAGCGACACGCCTCCCCTATTTTTTGTTTAGGAATAAACAAAATCACATGGGTCACTGCCTCAGATGTTTTCAGGCATATAAGGTGTAGTCTCAAACTTTCACAGAACAAAATTCAAGAATAAAATAGGTATAGAAAAGCCACATTTCTTTTGGCATTTTAGAGATAATTCCATTATTCGGCTAATATATTTATATAAATACTAGCAGAATCCGCGGTTTCACTGGCGCTAAAACTACAAAAAAAAAAACTTAAAAAAAAATAAAAACCGACTTCCAGGCACTAAAATGTAAAAAATAACTAAACAGGGGTTTTCATTTAGAATAGATACCTAAACAGATATTTTTGAAGTCGATGTTAGCCGATGCAAAGCAAATTTAATATATTTCGATACGTAAAATACATCACAAATTGATAAAATATTTTAACTTAGAGTTCATACCTAATCATATTTACCTATTATATATTCATATATTAAAATATTGTCGGCTGGCACCGACTACTGGTAAGATGAATGTTTCTTAATAATATATTCGATTAAGCTATTTATTTAAAAAAAAAATATTATTGATTTTTTAAAAACCGCTCGACCTATTTCGATAAAATTTAAATGGGACCACTTGGGCATTAAAAAAACCACCTTTGAAACAAAAAAAACTATTTCCAAATCGGTTCAGGCGTCTTCGAGTAATCGGTGAACATACATTAAAAAAAAGATTCCGACGAATTAAGAACCTCCTCCTTTTTGGAAGTCGGTTAAAAACTCTAAAAAGGTTAGTTTCATGCAAACTTTCAACCCCTGAATGAATTTAGAAAAATGCTTAAATACGTAATTATTTATTTGTATTGAAAAGCAATAATACCGAGGTTCAAGTAATTCTGATGAAAAATAAATTTTTGATTTGTATTATAACCTGTTGTCCCTTTTTAATGAGATAATCTCTCACGAAAAAGTAGACTATATTCCATTCCAGCCCTTAAAATATCTCCATACAAAAAATCATTCTAATCTGTCACTCTGTTTTGACGTGAAACAACGACAAACAAACAAACTCTCTTTCACATATATAATAAACACACAACACCATCTAGTTATATAGTAGTTAGGTATGGTAAGCTACGAGGCTTGTGTTATGGATACCAGATAGTTGATACATCATACATATATAACTTTAAATACATACATACGTGACTGGAGTACAAACATTCGTGCTCATCACACACAGCGGGACTCGAACCCGCGACCGCTGGCATAGCAAGTAGGGTCACTACAAACTGAGCCAAACGTGTCGTTTAATATAGTCTCTCGCGCGTAAATCGTCTAAAGTAGATGTATAGGCAGAGAGCAAGAATATGTATGTATATACGTAGTTAGTGTAGTTAATCATATTTTTAGGTCAGACATAATACATGCTTAGCTAAGAAATGCCACTCAGATGCAGTTACTGAATAACAGTACACTATAAAGGCATGTCAAGGTCAGTTAGCTCCTCGTTATTCATAATTTCCAGCCACTTAAGCCATTGTTGTGGTAAAAGCTTAGCTCTTACTAAGGGAAAGCTTTGGAGTCTTGGTTATTCCCTTAAAAATTTACAATTTAATTTGCAAATCGAAAATTCTTCTATAAATACTTTGTATGAAAGTCTTAATAAGTAAGAAAACTTCAAGTATTCGATTTTTTTTTCAAAAATATAAGCAAAGTAAGTTTCATATTATATGTTATTAAAGCCACATTATATGAATATTTAATAAATAAAATGGCTTACTCACTTCGTTACATAAGCCACGAGTAAGCTTCATTTTAAATAAAAATAATATAACCAAATACGTAACTAAATATTTTGTGCAAAAGCTGTAAGAAAAAGCTTTCAACTATGTTTTGTATTATTTTTATGTTTCGAAATGATGTCATTTCTATAATTCTCTCTACTCTAAGTACGTCGGGAAAAGTAATCCGTTTTGTGAAAACAAGTAAAATTAAGTACATATACGACGCAGCGGAAATCCTTAGAACTAACTCGACTTTCCACTAATCTTTTATTAAGTAGAACCTAGATAGATTCTTGTACTGTGTTTTATGTGCATCTTTTTATTTTGTACCATCGAATTGCAATTCGAGTATCGTATTCAATGTGTATTTTTAACGAAACTGCCAAATAGTATTGGATAGTGTATACTTATAAATAAAATTGTAATATGTGTCTGTAATTTTCATAATATAGTAAAGAAAAAAGAAGAAAAAGAAGAAAAAAGCATGTGTGTGTACTTATGTACGCACGTAAGAAGTTATACTTCTTTGGCGTAACAGAACAAAAATAGCGAAAGATGTCATCCCGTATGTTACAACTCTCTGTTTGTAAAAGGAATGCAGCTAACTTCATCATGTCGCTTTTTGGCTGTCGATGTGCGCGCCGCATCGTAAAAATTTTACTATCATAATTTTATCCAAACGTGCCAAAAGAAGTATAATTTTAAAAATATGGCATAAGCTACATATTTTTATGTTAGGAAAAAAAGGATCACAGGACAGGAAAGATGACAATGAATAGAAAAATAACAGTTTAATGGATTTTATTAGGTACTAGCGACTTACCCTCGCTTCGCTCGGGTTCGTCCCTATACGTTTTAATGTTTTTGAGCGGAACCCTAATTCTTTTTCTAAAATAAAAGTAGCCTAAGTTACTCCTTAAAACATCAGCTATCTGTCAGAGAAAATCCCTTCGAATCAGTCTCCCCGTTTCGGAGATTAGCCGGAACAAACTGACAGAAAGAGAGACAAAAATTTTAAAAATTGTGTTTTTCTTTTAAGTATTGTATATAATTTCATATGCATTCAGTAAAAAGCTGTTATTTTGACATTACAAACAGACACTTCAATTTTATAAATCTGTATAGATTCAATCCAATATACTTTTAACGGATTGACAGAAAGCCAGTAAATATCGACACTGTCGTAGAACAAAATCGGATCTACAAAATATCTACTTTACAGGAGAGCAGTTTAAAGTTTTGAAGTCACATTTTTTAGTATAACTTTTCTCCTAGTTAATTAATTGAAAAAATATTTATAAATAGCTTTTTGTCTTTTATTAAGGGTTATTACTAGATAATAATAATAACATTTTATTAATAAAATAAAAAAAATACGTTCGTATATTATAATCCGACGTTATATTACGTAACTTAGGACGTATGTTGTGACTTTCCGACGTTGTTCGATGGAAAGTTGTACCACATATATATACATGTCATGCTGTTCTGTGGAATATAAAAGGGATATTAATGTCGTATGTTATTGTAGATAAATTAAAAATTGCGTAGGTTCATAAAAAAACTTTTTATTGATTAAACACAAGGTATATTTATATAATTAAAGAAATGAAAAATATAATCAACGATTTTTTAACTAAAATACCATTTGAAAATTGCACAAGCAAGGAATAAATCTAATTTAAAATCTTGACATTTGGTAGTTAAACTCTTAATACTAATTGTGCGACCCGTTTATGATCAGTCTTAATAGGTAAAAAAATAAATCAGTCAAATCACAAAACTAGAACAACTAAAAATCTTTAACAAACATGAGATCTCAGAAATAATATTTATTTATCTATATCAACAACAGATATGAGTTAGTCTTTACCCATATATAATTATTAGATAAATATTAAATATAACTTAATGTTTGTACTAGGAACATGATTGAGCAGGTACTTAATATTCACTTCACACTAAAAAATAAAATAAATATTTCCAAAACTAGTAATAGCAAAAAAGACTTCTCTCCAAAATCGTCTCAGACCTGTATAAATCCTATACAAAATCAAAAACAAAACTATCAAAATGCAACGTCATGAAATTAACAGAATAATAAAAAAAATCACTCATCATCTGTATTACTGTCATTATTATTAGAACCATGATTATTTTCAAATGGTAGAGATTTGAAATAAATGTTATGTTCAGAAATTATTACACCGGTTTGGCACATGTGAACAAGATCGTTATATTTATCTTTCGATATTTTATACAAGCTGTTAGAAATAGGAGTTAAATCAGGTAGAGCTGATGATGAATTTCTGGTTCTAGATCCTATGACCAGACAATTATAACCACTTTCATTGAGATCATATTTATAATATAATTTATTGGGATCTTTTTTATTGACATGGACTTCCTTTACCTGATTCCATAGAATTTTTTCATTCTTGCAATTTTTAAGCCATAATTTGTTATTAACCTTAATTTTGAAGTCTAAAAAATCCTTTTGCTCCATATTTTTAACTATATAGGGATTACCATCGGTTTTTGCCCACCTCACAAGTGCACGCCATTCATCTGGAGTGTAAACTATCCGAGACTTAGACGTACGTTCTATGAGGGCATGGACACTATCCCCCTCATTTTGGGTGTGTCCCTTCTCTAAAAACCTGTGTGTTATTGTAATACCATACTTTTTTGCAGCATACGTGTAAAAATAATAAACGATTCGGTTTCGATTCTGCCCGGCGCAATTATCCGACCAGAATCTGATCTCATCAACACCAGCATGAGCTTTTTCCTTTACAAAATCCAATAAACAACTACTGACTTCGTTAGCTCCCCTTTTTGAAATAGTTTCATTCCACATGTAACATATGGCCTGTTTGTGACCCATATCAAATACAGTAAAGTTAAAACATGATAGTTTTCTTTTGTAATAAAATATACTAATTTGACCCTGAGGACAAGTTAGAACCTTCTGGAAGTCAAAGACTGCTGTTATTATTTTACCACCAGAGTTAATTGCTGCATTCTTGTCGTCATTTTTTAATTTACGAGCTATTTTTTTGTTACGAATGTGTTTTTGATACAATACAATCTCGTCTTCTGTATGATTATTTTTACTGCCGTATATGTGACAAGTGTCACACGCATCTTTTTTGGGGGTATAAAATCCTAAATTAAAGTATTTGGAAACAATATCTCTATATTGACGTTCGGTTGAAGCCCTCTTAACATATTTTGTAGGATTAAACCATTCTTTGTATAATAAAAACATACGCCCAATACTAAGATTACCGTCCAGGTATAGCTTGTTCGATTTCTGCCTAACGTAATGAGACTCTATTGGGACAAAAGAATTGACGTGGTCACAGACACTTCTTTCCATTTCTCTATCTATTACTATTTTACGATTAGCATGACGTCCTCTTCTGTCCATGTATATATCAGAGACGCCATCAAATTTTTGGAAAGCTGTTTGAACAATTCTTTCACTCACAGCCAAAGTATTTAAAAACATAGTTTTGCAAACTGCGATCACGTCAGACGCAGAAGGGTCCGAAGAAGAGGCTATTGGTAAGCTGTACTTATAAGTATATTTACGTAAATTAGGTTGATCGGTGTTAAGACATCGATGCTTCTTTACTTTTAAACAAAATTTAACTACAAATCCCCACTGTTTTTCTTTGTTACCAAGACTCCAAAATCTTTTAAAACAATCTAGTCTTTGTTCATTAGTAATTTTCTCACTACATTTGTAACGATATTTACAAGGCATACCCATAACCTTTTCATCAACAACTTTACCCCTCTTTGAAACATATTTTTTACCTAAATTCGTTAAGCATTTCCTTTTTACATCAGACCATGATTCTCTATTTTTTGTACGTTTTTTCGTCCTGGAGATAGTACTGAATTGGTATCTGATTCAGAAAAAGAACTTAGTCCACTTACAGTACTTGGTGAAGATGGTACTGCGTCTGTCCAGTGATCGTGTAAAGCACAAAATAGGTCATTACATGTCTTGTGGCTATTAGTCGGTGAAGGCATGGGAGTAGGAATTGTTAAGGGTGATTTAGGTGTACTGGCAACAATGCTCTCAAATTCTTCGATGACCACAGGAGGAGAAGCCTCAAAACTGGTGTTGGCATCTTCTATACCAAATGGTGTTAAGTCTTCAACTAAATTTTGATCTTCATCGTCATCTGCAAATACTTCTTGCGCTACTTCCCTTAATTGGTCGACTATAATTTCCGCTCCAGGGGGTAATGGTGATTCTGGTTTTTCAGCCCCAAGGCCTGTAACATAGTAAAATATTTAAAGATATGCCTAACTGAGACAAAAAAGTCTCAAATAAAAAGATCTAGTCATTTATATATCTATATTTAGCATTCAAACATACTGAACAAAAACCTATATAATTTTATGCCGAAGAACATAGTTGGTTCTCAATACGCTACATCAAAAATGTATAAGGTTTCCGAAGAACAACGCCGGAAGTATTCAAACAATCTGTATAATTGAAATAAGTTTAGGTGAAAAACGAAACTAGGAAACATACGACACCAAAAACGTCAAATACCATATCATAGGTAAATAAATAATATAAATAGAGTACATAAAGAAAACATTCTCAAAATATATTTTTTATTAAATAAATTTAATTTTTTTCATTTCCATAGAACAATGTTGTTTGTTAAGATACGACACGGAAATTGAATGATTCTATATAAAATGTTAGCCAATCGGTTTTTAGTATGAAAAAATAATAAAAGACACTTAGTAAATGTTGATAAAAATAACTTACCTTGATTGTCCGTATTTTCGTTTAAATTATTTGAAATTCTGGAGTCCTGCTCGGCGAAATAGTCACTTATTTCTTCTTTATCTATAACTAACTTTAATATTTTTTGTGACCGAGACATTTTTAGGTCGTTTTTGTATAAAAATCTTTAAAAATTAACAAAAATTTTGTAATAATACGCCAATGTAGAATCTATCATGTATTGTTGTTAATAAGACCGGTTTGCCGTCGAACATCGCAACTAGTGAAGATCGTCGTGCGGAGTGCGGCGCACGCGGAGCGATGACAGCCGAGCGACAGTGGCGCTATTGAACTCGCGACGATTTTCTTGGAAACAATTTTGAAATAATACTTTGTTCAATTGAATATTTCCGAAAGTACTAGGAATATTTTAATTTTTCTTGAATGTATCAATAGTTTATTATTAATTAAAGCTAATTTTGCAAAAAAAATCAATTTCGTTGTAATATCATATCTGACATTGTTCTACGACAGTGTCGATATATTACTTCGCCAATGTCACGTAGAATTAACAGGACTTCATTCGCAGGTAATGGATTCGATGAAAAGAAAAATAAGCAACTTTTTATTGCAAATAAAAGTGTAGAGAAGAAGAAAATGAAATTTATGAGCCTTACAGCTTATGTTGCTTTAGCTCAGATCAATAATATTCCGATATTATGTTTTAAAATATATAAAACGGTGGCTTCCCAAAAACAAATTTTCGTCCCCATTTTCACCTCCTGACGGGATGATTTCCGGGATAAAACCTTTCTTATGTCCTTTTCAGGGTCTCAAACTATCTTCCTACCAAATTTCATTCAAATCGGTTGAATTGTTTTGGAGCTTATTCGGTACAATCAAACAAACAAAAAATCTTTCCTCTTAAAAATATTAGTATAGACAACAACAGCAAATGAAATCGACTCAGCGAAAGAATAAATTATATACCACTGTATGAAATATCTAATGGAAACCAATAAATACTCTAAGAACATCTATAATAATCATATACTATATTAATTAAAATACTCTTTGTATATTGAAAAATAACAAATAAAGTTAAATATACTTGGCATGATATTTGGTTTCGATGTTTGTAAAAAGTAAAAATTCCATATCAAATTCATAGCTGCTTCCGACATGTTTGCAAATGAGAAACCCTATCTTTCCTAGCGGTGAATCTGATTCTATTTAACTTTTCTTATTGTGTTGATAAGATACTGAGAATTTTTGTAGAGGAAAGAAAGTACTGTAAGATTCGACATATTTATTTAAGAAAAATATAAAGTATGTTTTTAAATTTATAAAGTCATATATTTTGGTAACATTTTGCATCGCATCGTTCGATTTTTGTAAATAAATACTTCGATGTTTCCTTTCCAGGAAAACAAATTGTTGAACATTCACTGCCTAAACATTATCATATTTGATATAGTTATTCTTTTTTTATAACAATCTAGTAGATGTTTAGATGAAGTTTCAACGACATGTTTGGTTTTTAAATAAATTTCTAAGAATACTTAATTAAAACAAGTTTCTCCCTCATACTGACATAATTTTTGTATATGTATGTATGTACATATATATGTAGGTATATACGTATGTATGAACATACTATATGTTCGATCCTATGTCCCCAAGTAATTACTAAACATCTAAACCGATTGATGATGTTGATATCTTCGTCATTGGGTTCGTCTCAATAACGCAAGGGTCATAGGGTATACATAAACGTAGATATTATGAAATATAAAATTGATTATTTCAGGCTTCCATTTTTGTATTTTGAAAAAAAAATGTTGTCCAAACCTGTCAAGTAGGCTATCGAAATAAAGGTTATTAAGAGGCAATTGTTCGGAAAAGTATATACCGTCAGCACTCTACGAATCTTAGGAGCGGAATATACGTAAATGTTAATATACATAAACAAAAAACTTCGCCAAGGCTAGTATATATTTAATTATAAATGAATTTATTACGAAAATGCTCTCAAAATTAATGATTACATTTTAATTTCAACTTCACAGTTTGTAGCGGTCAGAGCAAACACTACTGGGTCCATACCAACTTTACACACGGCCAGTGAACAGAACGAGTTGATTAATTAACATACTTTTATAATAAATGGTACTACAACTCTACTTTTGCACTCTATTTCCACTTGAACAAAGTATATTTGTTGAAGTCAAGAGAGCATAAGAATCAAACAAGTTTAGTTTATGTGCTGAGGGTTATTGGCAATGAACTATTGTTGAAGTTTCATAATCTTACTTTTCTTATTAGAAATAAAATATTTCTGGTTTAGTGGCTAGCATAAACGACTACGGATCAATAGGTCTTGGGTTCAAGTCCTGGGTCGTGCCAATTGTACTTATTAAGAAATTGGCCTTGAAGAACACGTAAAGCCTCGTCGGTTTTGACCATGTCCTCTCACCGGTCGTGTCGAATTGTCTTCCTAGAAAGAGAAACACATTTGTGTACTATATCTCCAGCACACATGGTTAGTCTCATTAACATTGGCCACCGAGGCATAAAGCGGTCAGGAGTATATTATTAAAAAACAATTACTGGATGCGATTTTTACTTCTTTAGTTTATTTAGTTTTAAACATAATGTCGAGTGCATTATGTTATACACTACACTATATGTACTACTTGTACACTGTACTGTACAAGCGTTTAAGCTTTTATGAATGTATATAGTATATGAAGGGAACCGCCTATAAAACATAACTATTATATAATTATAACTGCATGAAACATTTTCATCCATCCCCACTAGAATGTTTCGTGTCAGGGAAAGTGTAAAATATGAAAAAAATTCAGAATACAAGAGCTCTCTGAACCTGTATTGGAGATTTACGACTAAGTGTAATTTATATTTCCGTATTAATATTATAAATACGAAAGTTTGTGAATATGGATGTTTGTTACTCTTTCACGCCAGAATGGCTGAACGGATCTGGATGAAATTTGGCACAGAGATAGATTATAGTCTGGAATAACACATAGGTTAAAGGCTTTTTATCCCAAAAAAAATTACGGTTCCCGTGGGATAGGTTTGTTTTTGTTTTCCTAGAGGCGAACTCGAGCAAAGCGAGGTTGTGCCGCTAGTTATATGTTGATAATTTAAAGTTTTTCGTTTCCAACGTGATTACCACTTATACTCTCGTATTACTGTGAAGGAAAACTTCACGAGGAAACTTCCATGTCTGAGAAAGCCTAGCAAGTTTTTGAAAGATATGTTAAATTCACTAAGCCGCTCTTGGGTGGCATGATGGACTATGGTCTGATCCCCCTCGTATTGAAGGACCCAGCAATGGGTCGTACGAAAGTGTCTCCTAATGACATAAATAGACTTTTGATGGAAAAGTTACACGTAGGTATTAGCACAAAAGAAATTAAGCACTTGATAATAATTAATGAAACACATATAAATATTATATGTATATAATATTTGAAAATATTTTAGTCGAATTAGCTCAAAACCCTGCCCCTTGCAAACGGCAACGGCAACGGGTCTGGTACGTGGTATGGTCCGAAAATCTGAATTTAGACTTCCAGTGCACCCCCAAATAATTCTGAAGGAAAATTGCCGTTAACAATTTTTGCAATGTCAAATCCTAATTCAACGGGGCTACAATATATACATATATATATATATATATATATATATATATATATATATATATATATATATATATATATATATATATATATAATACATTTGCTCAATAAATGAATTTTGGAAACAGTTTTTCTTTATATAGATATATAAATTCTATACATAATATATATTTTCAACGATTATAATAGAATTTCGACCACTACTTAAATATAAGTTTAACTAAATAAGCTAAAGTTTCCAGAATCCAAACATAATTACAATAATATACAAAGAGAATTTTATATGGATCTTAAATTTTCTGGTACCGTAAAAGCAACTTGGCAGTTTTGCATTCGCAATGCATTCCGCTAAGTGTGCAAAGTTCCGTAACTTACGCTCTGAAGTACCAGAATCATACAAGCATATTGTACCGCTATGCAGTTTGACTTACTTTTGTATAACTTTATTTGCTACAACTTTATATTGACTTTGTATGGAAAATAGCTTATAAAAGATAAGAAAGAATCTTGAAGTAAATTATTATCATTATCTTAAATTTTCTTTTGAATTTTCAAATTCAAAAGCAGTTAAACTACGACAAACTGGCCATTTTAAATATTAGTTCGATGCGAGTATCGTTCCTGTGAAACAAAAAATTCATACTCAGATTACTATTTAACAGTCTTTATTTTAGTTATTTTACATGGCATTTTTCACCGTTTCAGCAAAGCTATAGATGATATTTATAATTCAATACTTTAATATTGCAATTATATTTATAGAGTTAAGACAATCCATATTTTTAACTGACTTCCAAAAAGGAGGATGTTCTATGTTCACCTGTATGTATGTTTTTTTTATATTTACCTATTAGTTATTCAAATCTTAAAGCATTCTCGGCTGGCACCGACTTAAAAAATATCTGATTAGGTATCTATAGTATATGGGAACCCCCGTTTAGTATTTTTTTACTTTTTAGTGCCTGGAAGTCGGTTTTTTTTAAGTTTTTATTTAAGCCAAAAGTTTCATAGGTACTATTGTAAACTATCATGTAAATACTAAAAGCGTGTCAGTTTAGTTAGAAGTTGATTTATATAATACAGTTATAATCCTTTCAATCTCAAAAAGTTTCATCAAAATTGGTTTAGAAGTTTTTACGATCCAAACAAGTGGATTACATAAATAGTTATAGCATTAAAGATTCAGAAAGTTTGTGATTGGGAGTTTATATTTTACTTTTTATCTAAAAATATAGACATATTTTTATGACAATATAGATAAAAGTATTGGTATTGGAATAATGATCAAAAAGTAAACTAACATAAAAGTAATTAATTAAAAGGTCTCTTAGAAATATTGAACAAATCTTAACAAATACGCAAAATGTTATTTTCATCATTTCTGAGGAGCTCTATGTCAATAAATGGAATTGAATCTTCTAGATTAATTCTTTTTTATGCTGACTATTGAGGATGCTTTTCAATTTGCAAGCATACAATACGTGGCCGTGATGATACGATAATATGTACGAAGGAGGTCACAAGTTCGATTTTTATGAAAGACAATATATAAATTGAAAGTATAACATAGGAGTATACACTTACATGTTATAAGGTATATAAAATGTATGTTTTCGCTGAACAAATCTCTAATTTTTTTCCGGACCTATAAAATTAATGTACTATATGTACATATTTATAACGTGCTATATATAATAGCATGAACATTTACGTAAACTAATGTTCGCTCAGTTGTCAATTCGACCATAATCAATATTAAAAAAACAACTGATTCCAATTTTTTTTGTTGGCAACACTTAAACTTGCCAATAAGTACTAAAGAAAAAAATTACATAATGTTTTCGAGACACAGTAGTATTATAATATTGTATTGTATGCAGCCTTTAACGTCCCACTGCTGGGTACGGGCCTTCCTACAATACAAGGGCGATTAGGCCATAGTCCACAACGCTGGACAAGTGCGGGCGGACTGAGCATGTCCTTCGAAAACTTGTTAGATTCTTTCAAACATTCATGTGTCCTCACGATGTTTTCCTTCACCGTAAAACAAGTGGTAATCATGCTTAGAATGATTCGCACATGATAATATCAGACATTCAAGACCCGGGGTTTGAATCCGCTTCACTCAGTTTCCCAAGCGAGCACGCTATCACTAGGATTTCAAATTGTACATTTAAATAAAATGCCCCAAAATTCTCCAAGTTCCCTCAATGACATATTACATAGACTACACGCTGGGTGGAAGTATCAAATTTTGTACAAGACTTTCTTATTTTACGAAGTTAAGCGTTTAGTTAAGATTTATTAATGATACCAATTACGGTCATACAGCTGTTATTAGTTTTTGTTCGCGGCTTCATTCGCGTTGTACTTGAGTTGTAAATTTTATCGAATTATGTTCAGCGGTTTAAGTGGTAAAAGTCAATTTTTTACATTTACATTATAAGTATGGATTTCATAATTTTGCATATTTAAATTAAAACATAACTATAGGGACAATATGAGTCAATTATTGACAAATTTAAGTTTATTTTCTTATTTAATCTATACCTACATATTACAATAAAATTCTAACTGACTCGAATTTGTACATTAAATATTTTTTGGAAAATCTTATTGAAACACTCTTTATTATCGATATAGAAGTCGAATCTATAGTTTTTAGATTTTTTGTCTGTTTTTCTGTCTGTCTGAGACTGCATCAAGAGAAAACCTTTGGATAGATTTTTTTTCTGAGAAATTTTCTCTGAGAAATCTATACTAACCTTTAAAACGCACCAAGGGATGAACCCAAGCGAATTGATTTTGAATCAATTGTTTTAACCAAAGATTTGTTTTCAATAAAAGAGACAGTGATAGATATGGAAAGATATTCAGGAATTAATAAATAAATATTATTATATGTATATACAAATATCGGTGCTACCGCAATAAATTAAATAATTGCATGTTTAATTACTTCAAATGTTAATTAGCTAGGCTAAAACAGACACAAATTCAATTAACAGTCAGAATTTGCTATTAGCACGTTTTATTGCTATGAATCAAGTATGCTAATATCAATAAATAATTTTATGTTATAATATATTATGTACATAACATATGTATGATGCTCTAAGTGGTCTTATGGTATATATTAGTTTCCCGGGTGGGACAAAATGGTTACTGGGTTTTTAGTAAGGAATTATAAGAAACCAGTGAACTTTTGAAGTTACTGGTGTGGATTTTTAGGGTTCCTTAGCCAAAATGCAAGCACGGGACTATTATATTTTTGTCCGTCCATCCGTCCGTCTTGTCCGTATGTCTGTATGATATAGCCATTTTTAATCGGAGCTTAATGGAGTTTTCTTAGTTACTAAAATAATTATAACTTAATCTAACTTTTTAAAAGATCGATTTTTATGTTATTTATAAGAATATGTAGAAAAGTGTAGTGAGTGGCAACGGATAGTTATTGCAAGATAATAATACATAGTTTATTGCTATACGGAAAATTTTTACAAGTATTCATTATAGTTGGGATCATTAAAATGTGTATCGGAAAATTATATGACTTCTAAAATACAAGATGCGAGGTTACAAATAGGTTTCCAAACGATATATTTTTCTAAAAAAAAAGACGATGAATTATGAATCCTACTAATATTATAAACGCGAAAGTTTGTAAAAATTTATGTATGGATGTATGGATATATGGATGTATGTTTGTTACTCTTTCACGCAAACACTACTGAATGGATATTGTTGAAACTTTACAGTAATATAGCTCATACATCATAATAGCACATAGACTATTTTTTATCCCGGAAAAATATACAGTTCCCTTGGGATAGATTTGTTTTTGTTTCTCTAGAGGCGAACCTGAGCGAAGCAAGGGTGAGCCGCTAGTTATATTATTCGTAATTAAAGACAACTAGCGACTTAATCTTGCTTCGCTTGAGTCGGTCCCTAGGTAGCAACAGTGCCTTATGCGTTTTACTCCAGATCATAGTCCGTCTGTGAACTAGATTTCATCCTTATCCGCTATTTTAATGTTAAGAAGGAACAGACATACGCACGAGCAAACTTTTGCATTTATAATAATTCAATTTCTATACATATAATAGAATTGTAACTAAGCCGAATCTGTACCTTAAATATTTTTTGAAAAATCTTATTAAAATAGTTTTCAGAATTTTTGTCTGTCTGTCTATCTGTCTGATATCGCATCACGAAAGACCACTAGAGGGATTTTGATGAAATTTACTATGATGATAGCTGGTTATCCGGGTCAACATATAGGATACTTTTTACTGCGGGAAAATATTTCAACTCTGAGGAATCTTTACTAAACGTTAAAACGTAAATAGGGACGATCCCGAGCGGAGCGAGGGTGAGTCGTTAGTCTCGTATAAAAATATTTCAAGTTACCTTGAAATAATTTTTTATTCTTACAAATATATTTACGTAAACATAATAAATATCGACACATTAAATAAACGACACACTTTAATAAAAACTTAAAAAAATCGGACTTCCAGGCTCTGAAATGTAAAAAATAACTAAACGGGGTTTTCATTTAGAATAGATACCTAAAGTAAGTCTAAGTCGGTGCCAGCCGATGCATAGGAAATCTAATATATTTTGATACGTAAAATACATATTTACCTATTAGGTATTCATATCTTAAAATATTGTCCGCTGGCACCGACTTCAAAAATATCTGATTAGGTATCTATTCTAAATGAAAACCCCCGTTTAGTTATTTTTTACATTTTAGTGCCTGGAAGTCGGTTTTTTTTTTAAGTTTTTATTTTTATATTTTTAGTGTAGACGTAATAAGCAGGTAATTTGTAAGAAGAAAGTTTTTAATAACATATTCGATTAAATAATTTGTTTAAAAAATATATTTGTTGTTGATTTTTTTTAAAACCGCTCGTCCGATTTCGATAAAATATATATGGGACCACATGAAAAGTATATTCTTTCAAACAAAATAAAAATTTTCCAAATCGGTTCAGGCGTCTTCGAGTAATCGGTGAACATACATAAAAAATAAGATTCCGACGAATTGAGAACCTCCTCGTTTTTGGAAGTCAGTTAAAAATAAAATAAAGCTCTAAATATATAAACGGTTGGTTTAAAATGAAAGTTAAACATACAGTTGAGTCGTAAGTATTTAAAATATAGCCAATTAAATTACCATGCGACCCAAACCGTAATAAGAACGGTCATATATTCCGCAAAATCCACGTCCTAATACATAAAACTTTAAGAATATGCGATAAAAGCCAAATTTGGAGTAAACGTGTATGAAATAACTTTTGAAATAACTAAGAAATATGATATAAAAGTTACAATAGAGAAGTTTGTGAAAGATTTGATTGTATGTATGTATGTATTCAGCACTTCTTAACGTCCCATTGCTGGGCACGCCCCTTTGTTCTATACGAGGAAGATCAGGCCATAGTCCACCACGCTGGCCAAGTGTGGGTTGGCGGACATCACATGTCTTTCGAAATTTATTAGGTTATCTCAGCCATGCAGGTTTTCCTTCATCGTCAGACAAATGATAATCATGTTGAAAATGATTCCTATATGAAAATATCAGAGGTGCGAGACCCGGGATTTGAACCCGCTTCACTCGTTTACCCAAGCGAGCGCATCACTACTGGGCTACCACTGCCTAGGAAAAGATTTCATTAAGATTCTGTAAATATAAAATAGTTTATAGAGGATGTGAGTAAAAATGTCACACCCGACTAGCATTCGTAAAGGTAATTTACTGTCACTGTACTTTTTATCCTAGTTCATAAAGCTTTTTATATATATACATGGTGACATTTTCCGTAGGATAGTAGTACAGTACAAGAAGTTAATGACAGATACAGAAAGGATATAATTAGTTTGACGACACTTTTGGCTCAGTTTGTAGTGACCCTATCTGCTGTGCCAGCGGGTTCGAGTCCCGTTGGGGGCATTCATTTGTGTGATGAGCGCAGTTTGTACTCCAATTATGGGTGTTTATATTTATAATATGTATGTATTTAAAGTTATATATGTGTAGTGTATCAAATATCTGGTATCCATAATACAAACCTCGTAGCTTACCATGGAACTAGTTGGTGTTGTGTGTTAATGTCCCAACATATAATATATTTATTACTATTATTATTTAATTATTTTAAAACCTGAGTAAAAGAGTGTTTCTTTAGTTACATTAAAAGGAAAAATAAACTGAGATACTGCTTCAATTTTCCACTTGAAATTCTCATTTATAATTAATTGCGCTTTAATAATAAAAGATCCGAAAGGTAGTCTCACTCGTATTCCAAACGGTTCCGTAGCATAATATTCAATTCACGTTAAGTTTTTAATATAAATAATTTATGTTAAAAATACTTTAAAACAATTTCCAATGTACTTATACCATAAAAAATGTATTTTGTAGTAGGCGAAACAAAGCCAATTTTGTGAACAAAAACTTTGAATAAAAAAATGGGAATACATATGGGATATATAAAAAATAATGTGTTCATTAAGTTTTCATTTTTATACTTGCAAATAAAAGATACAACATAGATAGCCATGATTTTGATTTGCGTTGATTTAGAATCTTGATTTTTTTAGCTCCAAGGGATCATGCAACCTAAATGTTTGGTATAATTTTGAATTTGATATTGTCACACATTCCTAAGAGTAATCATAAAGAGCCTCGATAGACAGACAGACACACAGATAGACAGATACCTAATTGATGCTATAAGGATTTATATTCAGATACGGTACCCTAAAACTATGAAAGTTAAAATTAAATACCCATAATCTTAAGATGAAGTTCGTAGTTATAACGTAACTTTGGAACATAAAAAGCAATCAATGTTGAAGTTAAAGGTGAGAAAATTACAATTTAAATTTTATTAAGGCAAAATTCAATTTTTAAGGAGATCTTTTGACGATAACTAACTTTGTATAAAAACTGAAGTGTGACTGGACACTTTGTATTTTACTTTTAATAAGTGACAAGCGAAATAACTAGAAATAATAAGTAGGTTAAATATATTGTATTCAGCCCTTTCTAATGTCCCACTGCTGGGCAAGGCTGCCTTTAATACGAGGTGATCAGGGCATAGTCCAACACGCTGGCCAAGTGCGGGTTGGCGGACTTCACATGTCTTTTGAAAACTGGCTAGGTTCTCTCAGACATGCAGATTTCCTCACGATGTTTTCCTTAACCCTTAAGACAAGTGATAATCGTGTAGGAAATGAGTCGCACATGAATATATCAGAGGTGTGAGAGCCGGGATTTGAACTCGCTTCACTCGATTTCCCAAGCGAGCACGTTACCACTGGGCTACCACTGCCATATGAAAAATGTATAATAAAACAATTTCAAATACTAAATTTGTGAATTTCAACATAATATGTGAACAATACTGGAACTCAGTATTCAAAAAAATTAAATGAGCTACAATACTTTCGATTTATTGTATGGATATATTTTTTTGCTATATTACATATTTTTCTCCTTTACTAATCTTTTATTAAACGTATCGAATTAATGTCCCACCGGACTACGAGAATTAAAGAAATAGAGAGGAAACTCGTATTTACGCTTATTTGTGCACTATAAAATGCTGATCTGAACATTATAAAAGAGTTTCAGTAAAATTGGTCCCGTGATCAAAATCAGTTGGTTGCACATTATTATAAAAATGTATTAGTATACATCTATATCTATACATATAATTATATCCTGAGTCGAATCTGTACATTAAATATTTTTTTGGAAAATCTTATTGAAATAGCAATAATAATTATCGATACAGAGACCGAATCTATAGTTTTAGAATTTTTGTCTGCCTGTCTGGCTGTATATCCGTAATGAATCGAATCACTAGAAAACCACTGGACATATTTTGATTAAATTTGATATGAGGATAGCTGGTTATCCGGGTCAACATATAGGATACTTTTTGCTGCGGGAAAATATATCATCTCTGAGAAATCTATATTAAACGTTAGACGTAACTAGGGACGAACCCGAGCGGAGCAAGGGTGAGTCGCTAGTAGAGTTATAAAACATTCCTACGATAAACTCACGTAATTCTGACACGCAAAAATCTCCTAATGACTAGATTTATCGTAATAATAAGTGATGAAATACTAAAGTCCCTCGAGGCCACAATTAAGTGCTACATAAAGGGATATTTGAATATACAGATAATGGTATATAAAGGGGGGTTTCACCCATTTGGTATACCATAAACCGTAGTAGCACCACGCCTATGTGCATAATTAAAAATTACAATCGAGCTTTATGAGATATGATATACTAGCGAAATACTGTGACTTGCTTCGCGATGAATTTGACAAGTTATATAAGTAATACTAATTTGTTTATTATGAAATTCATACTAGTCGCCACAAACCACAGGATGATTTTCAATTTCAAAAATATATATCAACTGCCTTGTTAGTCTTGTGGCTAGCATGCTCAAATGAATATCCGAAGGTCTTGGATTCGAGTCCCGGTTCGGGTAAATTATGCTTATTAGGGAGGTCGTAGTTAGGACTGTAGCGGAACAATTTGGGGGGCGTCTAAATTGTCATCGGGCAATGCAGATAGGGTCGCGGTCGAATGCGCAAGTGATCTCGTGGCCCTGTCTCTTGCGGTAGGGATCACCGTGGTGGTTTTAGTGGGTAGTCTATCACGCTTGTCGCGACAGAATTCCCACATACCCCGCGCGCCCCCCGCGCACGAGCACCCGCAAAGGGGTTTCTCCACGTCAAAAAAAAGGTCGTAGTTAGGAAGATGGTGGCGTTAAATCTCGAAACTTGAAGAACGCGTAACGCCGTCGACCATGATTTTTTGTTGGTCAAATTGTCATTCCATCGATATCTGAGAGTGGAAGGCATAGAATGCGTGAGCCTTAGCGAATTTGAGGCTGTGACCGGAATCGCTTTTTTTATTTCATTCTGTATTTTAGAACTAAGCTTACATTTTTACCAATACGGGTGAAATACTGCTTTAAATTATAATTCATTAGAAAAAGTTAAGACAAAACACAGCACCTCAAACTTCTGACATCATTAGAACCGTTAACGAAAAAAATATATATTCTATATTATTTGCAAGAAATAGGACGAACGACGAACGTATAAAAATATTTCATTTACTTTCCATTTATAGTTTTGCGTTTTATTCTACCTATAAAAAGTATTTGACTTGAGAAAATATTTATATAAGCGATGCTGCACACTACAAGAGGGACTTTTAGTGTTTGATTAAGAAAAATAAATGATTTTTTGTGTTTTATAAATATAGCGGTCACTACAAAAGTATTTTTATAGCTACAGAAATTTAAAGGACATATATTTTTAGATTTAGAGAGAGGGGTATATATACTAATATTATAATTAAACTGAAGAGTATGTTGTTTTATTTGTTTCAACGCTCTTAAATATATATTTGCATTTCATTAGCGGGGGGAAGACGGGGGGGGGGGGGTCAAGGGTTTCAGATACCAGGATGCAATCTATCTCCTTGACAAATTTTATCGAAATCTGTTCAGTGGTTTGAGCGTGAAAATGTATCAGACAAAGTTAGTTTCACATTTATAATATTAGTATGGAAGTAAGAATATATTGAGAGACAGTGATAGCCCAGTGGTAGCGCGCTCGCTTGGAGAACCGAGTGAAACGAGTTCGCACCACTGATATTTTCATGTGCGAATCATTTCCAACATGATTATCACTTGCCTTAACGGTGAATGAAAACATTTCGTCAACAAGACGTCGAAAAGGGCTAAATACATATAATCATACATAAGTAAACAAAGGTATAAATAGATTTTTGTATAATCATGGCAATACGAGTCATATAAAAATTAAAGGTGGTGGGAGAAAACGCGCATTAACATCTCATTACTGCGTTGTACATTCATACAAACGCCTTCTAATGGGCCAGTTAAGCCGTTAAAAGTGAAAACACGAGCCTTCCCTCTACCTTGAATAGTAGCATTAATTTACGAAACCACATACACGTTACAAAATGAACGCCATTTTATGGACGTCAAGCAATTTTCAATACATGGAATACGTTAGGAATCCTTTTGAAGACCCTGTCTAAACATTTAATTCTAACTTTGTATACGTAGAATGTAATAATATACCTTTATGACAACATTAGGAATTACTTACGACTTTTCTCATATTTTTTGTGTTTGCCAAAAATTTACTATGCCAAATTTTGTTTGATATAAATAGCATATTTGTCTGCCTAAAAATAGCATCGCACTGAATAAATCCTTACAGAGCTATTATAAAGTTATCTATTAACAGTTATAGAAATTTTGACTAAACCATCAAAAGCTTTTTTTTCATATCATCACAAATTTATAAAATGATTTCAATAATTCAAAAATACCCGAAAAAAGAAAAGATATTTTTATTTAAAATGTATAATATTTGCGTAAATCTAAGAAAATATAATGTAAATTTTCAGTTAAATATCCAACCATCAATAGCGTCTTATAACTTATCCTTGGAAGCTAATAAGTCATCAATTCAAATCTAAGAGGAATCTCAATAATTATACATCGGCGTTTCAACTGAATTGAATAAGACACTAATGACTATTCATAGCAGAGGAGCTTGTGGATTCTTTATCACTAATTGAATACTAATTAATTTATAAACATGTACCTATTTATTTTATTTTATACTAACGGCTCACGCCCGCTTCGCTCGGTTTGCTTCTAAAAAAAACAAAAACAAACCTATCCCTCGGAAACCGTATATTTTTCCCGGATAAGCGCATGACATCTTTGGACATTGGTTGTGATGGGCTCTCACAACTTATAAAAAGAATGTGAAAAGTTTTATAAGTTTTACAGTATTTTCTTAATGTAATTGTAAAGTTTAATTTAATTATTGTTATTTTGTTTCTTTTTGTAATTGTATTCATTTTATTGTGTTTATTATGTGTATTTAGGCATTATAAAACACTGTTTTTTTTGCGAATGATGTGTTCTCCTATATAGTAATACATAAATATAAATTAGATTTAGATAGCTATATTGTTAATGAAAAAATTATGTATACTGTTGGAGATCCATATAAGTAAATAAATAAATAAATAAATAAAAAGTAGCCTATGTGTTATTCTAGACTATAATCTATTTCTGTGCTAAATTTCATCTTGCAGCGGAATCTTAGTCCATAAAGTACAAAATATATTGCCGAATGACAAATTTAAATGTTAAAACTTTGGCGTTTTTCGGGAAGAATATAAAAGTTTGTCTCTTCAGTCGTCTGTCTCTTACGTTTTCTCTCCTAAGCCGCTGAACCAATTTTAATAAATTTTGGTATAGAGATAGATGGGATCTTGGAAAAGAATATAGGCTACTTTTTGTTGCAAAAAAAAAAAGCTAAAAAGGACGGAAATTCCTATGTTTTTAGTGCCATACATAAGGTTTTAAATTGTGGAATATTACATTTATAGAAAATAAAGAGTGATATTTTAGAAGATCAAGGCAAGGGAGTGTGGGAATATTATAAATGCAAAAGACAGCCAAAGACGCACACAAGGGAAACGAGGGTAAGCCACTAGTAAATTTATAAATATTCAATTGGCCGCGATCAATTACAAGAAGAGCCGTTACTTGAAATCCTGACAATTTGGCAAATTCGGGACAACTAGAATCAATATCGAATTCCCTAATACCCTTCGTTAAATTCGAATATAAGAAAAATTTGTACGTTAAGAAATAAATTTCTATTTGGGGCGTTCTGTAATTATTTTATTCATTGAATCAGAAAAGTAAATAAGAAATGAAAAAGTTTTATTATGTAACGACGATGTTTGTTGAATAGTTGTATAAAATACGTACGACTTTTTCGTTTAAAATAAACAGAATAACTTGTTTACTCAGTATTAACAAATATTTACACCATACTGCTATTATATTTTTATTTAACTCCCCATAATATTTTGGCCCACCACGATAAAATGAGATAGACTATCTCTTAGAATTTTTTCAATAGGTGCAGCTGTCTGTATATCTTATATCTTTTAAACGAGCAATTCTTGTACATACATATATAATCTGAGTCTCGGAAACGGCTCCAACAATTTTCATGAAATTTAGTAGGTATACATGTAGTTTCGGTGGCGATAAATCGATCTAGATTATTCTTATGTCTGAGAAAACGCGTGTTTTCGACTTTTCATGCAATTTTCTTTTGTATTGTTACACGCAAAATATGGTCGGTAATTTGCACTCTCGGCCATAAGCATCGTGGTCAAGCAGCCAAGGTGCAAGATTAACAACCGCAGGTGTCCAGGTTCGAATCTCGGTCGCATACAAAGTTTTTACTTTTGTCTTTTTTTAATATCTATTCAAGTTTTAAGTTAAAAAAAAAGAAAATTGTACTTTAGGCCAAAAACTCCGAGCGAAGCTCGGTAGCCCAGGTACTAATATTATAAATACGTAAGACATCTATCGTTACGGAGATAAATAACCTAAATTGGGTTACCACAGAAGCATAATATTAATCAGTATTATTTATTTCCAAACTACATCTTCAATGATGAAAACACAAAAGCATTTTCCGCTCTATATCCAGAGTACAAGAACTTAAAAAATAATACTCCTTAAAAATGTACCCTGAGACATGTATTCATCAAACAACGCCAGTGAATCCTCTCTTAGGCTAAAAGCTGCAATACCTTTGTCCTCTAAAAATGGGAAGACATTTTTGTACCTGTGCCTTTTTCTGGGTTAGCTGTGCAGATACGTTATTTATGATTGTTGCTAAATGTTTTACGGTTTTGATGTTTTACCTCCAGGATTTTTAAAATCACTTTTCATATTCCATATAATCTAGATGTTGTTTATGATAGTTCCATCAATCTCCTCAGTATTTCTTGATATGGCCCATTTTAGTTCGTAGTATCTCGATTTAGTAACACGATCTTGATTCGATCTCTTGATTACAATATATTAGTTTAATATTTATTCTACTTCGTACTACTATTATAAACGCGAATGTATGTATGGATGCGTGTTACTCTTTCACATTAAATTACTGAACGATTTTTAATTTTGATGAAACTATATAGTAATACACCTTACACTTTCAAGAAACTTAGAACAATTTCTGAAGTTATAGATAAACTACTAATTCACGCTCGCTTCGCTCGGGTTCGTCCCTAGGTTGATTCTCCATACAAACTTTCATCCCGGAATAAAAACTATTCAGTCTCCGTTCCAGGGTCTCAAACTATCTTCTCTAAATCGGTTTAGTAGTTTCGGAGATTATTCGGTACAAACAAACAAACAATCAAACAAAAAAATCTTTCCTCTGTATAATAGTAGTATAGATAAACTACGCGGCGGATAAAATAATACTTATCATGATCTAAGAGTTTTATTTCTATAAAATTACGACTATGACTTTTTGTGTCAATTCATGATTAAAATAATTTCAATATGAATGGATTTTTTTCTTCTATAACGGAAAAATATATTATTATCACAATTTATTCATACCCTAATACATAAAATGAAACTCTCTAATTTTTTCACATTTTTTACACTAGGTCAAATTCGAGGAAAGATGTAAATCTAAAATAAATTAATAATTCATCTAACAACTTATCATCAAATTCATTAGACAATCATAAATCATCAAAAAAATTATTAAAAATTCTACTTTTCTGACATTCTAGACTCATCTTATTAAAAAGTCTTTCGTTATCATTAAGGTCTAAAAAACTATGTAAGTCATTTTAATTCATGTTAAAATAATATGAAGTAAATATGTACTATTTGTATAAATGGTAGTGGCTTTATTAGAAATCATTTCATAATAATCCTTATAGTACAGTATTTAATTGTTTTACGTACTTATTATATACACATAATAAGAATGAAAGTTGGAAAAGTATTGTAATTAATGAATGAATGAATAAAAAATGTGTATTTGTTCTATATTTAGACTAGATAGACTATGACCTGGAGGAACACATAGTAGTACCTTACTATAAGAAACATCAAATTTACACATACTCGTATAATAAAATTCTGCGTCAAATCTGTGCATTATTTTTTGGAAAATCTTATTAAAATTGTCATTATTATCGATACAGAGGCCGAATCTATGGTTTTTAGAATTTTTGTCTGTCTATCTGGAAACACATCACGAGTAAACGACTGGACAGATTTTGATGAAATTTGGTATGATGCTACCTTGATATCTAGGTCAACATATACGATACTTTTTACTTCAATAAAATATGTCATCTCTGAGATATCTATACTAACCGTTAAAATGTACCTAGAGGTGAACCCGAGCGGAGCGATGGTGATTCACTAGTATTGTATATTATCTTACTTATCAATAGTTACAGCTATGTTATTTGAAGGCAAAGCTTTGAAAGCTTTTCATTTCATGCAGCTTTTCTTACTTGAGTTAACCTAGATTATAAAGTACAGTTTACAACACTACCAGTGAGCGACAGTTGCAATTTTGCATGTCAACATTCTTTAGATATGAGAAATACTTCGCAGTGGTAGTGATACGTGACTGTAACTTGCTCCCTCTGGGAACCTTTAGATTATTACCTACCTTTTCAACTTTGTTACGTTTAGATGACACGATGAAAGGACGTTTCCTTTTTAGTGCTGATATTTTCTTTGATGTTTATTTTGAAATTCGTCTGAACATGACAGGATCTGAGTAGTTGTTCTATAAACGCGATTTCTTTTTGTCAATTATTATTATATAGAATTTTGAGATAGGAAAATAACATATATTATTATTTTTCGAGTTATTAAACTAGTTACTAGGTACATAATTGTGTATCTTTCATGCTTATATATATTTATGTATGTATGTATGTATGTATGTATGTATGTATGTATGTATGTATGTATGTATGTATGTATGTATGTATGTATGTATGTATGTATATATGTATGTTTGTATGTATGTGTGTATATGTATGTATGTATGTATGTATGTATGTATGTATGTATGTATGTATGTATGTATGTATGTATGTATGTATGTATGTATGTATGTATGTATGTATGTATGTATGTATGTATGTATGTATGTGTGTATGTATGTAGTGTTCTGAAATATCCATAATCATATTGCTATAGATACAGTGGTTCCAGATATCCCTTAACTACCTACCTATATCTTCACATACACACTAACATACCCAAAATCTACACATATTTATAATATAAGTATAAATTTTGTCAGAGAAATTTTCACCTTCCAAACAACCTTCAATTAGTATCCAAATGCCAATTTGCAAGTGAAGGCTATATTTTCAGCAGTCACGTCATAATTTTGTAAAGTTTTTGTATATGGACCAATATACCATTATATTGTTATTATTAAATATACGTCATAAAATAATATAACATTATTAAATAAAACATATTTTCATAGTAAGAGACTCGATTGCCGAATGCGCCGTGACCTGTTTACGATCTGAAGTGAATTAATTGGATATTAATTAATGTGAGTTATTCAAGGTGTTAATTGTGTATCATATTTGGAAGATGCATATACTATAAGCTAGCAAGGCAACCTAGCTTTACTTGTCATCCTAAAAAATAACAAATGCTTTAATATTGTTGGCTTTTCTTTCTTATGAAAGACAAAAAAATATTATATTTAGTATAAACTAGCAACTCGCCCTCGGTAGGTTAGTATATAATAATAGATATAATCAATCTCTTGCTCTTTGAAAAACAAAAACAAATCTCTCCCTTGGCAACTGTATATTACTCTTGGATAACCTATGTGCTATTCCAGAGTATAGTTTAATGGCAAATATTAATGGGATTATAATAATTTTTTGCAAGATAGTATTAGATCAGTGGTAAATACCTTTTTGCTTGTAAAACCAAGGGTGGAGTCCATGTCTTGAGTTTTGCACTTCAGAGCTTTCATATTATGAGACTTATTTTTCAACATGATCACGCGGCTTACGGTGAAAGAATACAACTTAAGGTAACCTTCATATCCGATAGAACTTAACAAATTTATTTAAGATATGTGAAGTCTGCTAAGTATAGAAGTAAAATTATGGCCGCTTCATAGAGGTGAGGCTTGGGTCCAGCAGTGGGACGTTAAAAGAGCTGAGTGATTATAAAAATCACCAATTGCCCATAAAGTTTTAAATGAGAGTATAATAGAGTAAATGATGTTTTTTTTTATATTTATCTGTACATATATATAAAAGGAAACCATGACTATCTGACGGACTGATGATTCAACGCATAGCTCAAACCGCTGAACGGATTGAGTTGAAATTTAGCACACAAATATGTAGTTATTATGACGAAGGCATAAGCTAAGAACGGCTTTGAAAATTCAATTAAAAAAAAATAAAAATTATATAAGAAAGATGTATGAAATCGAAAATTCGCAGAATTTCTCCTGTCAAAAAATAAATAAACACGTGTTTCGTATTTTTTCAGAAACAATCAGAGGGTGAAAAGAGGTAAATAGACTCAAAATTGAACTTGGCGACAAAAACTAGGTAGCCTTTGAAACCAATAAGTAATTATAATTAAAAATCTAAACACATACTATTACTCTTCTAAATGTGCACAGAAATATCATATTAGGGTAACCGTAATTATAAGAACCTTCACATATACACTACTGAATTCTAATTGCCTACAATAAAGCCTTTATTTTTGAAAATACAAATATTATCATTTAAAAGCTTTTGAAGAGATGTTTTTAATTATGCCATTAAATATATTAATTAAAATTAATAATAGCGTTCATCTGACGCATGGCATTTTACGGTCAAAGTTTATGTCCCACACGAATAAATATTTGCCATAAAAATTCTCAATACATGCAATGAAATGCAAAAGTAAAAGTGGGGCTTAAATAAATATAAATATGCTGGGAAATCAACACCCAGCACCATCTAGTTCCATGGTAAGCTACGATGCTTGTGTTATGGATACCGGATAGTTGACACACGTATAACTTTAAATACATACATATTATAAATATAAACACCCATGACTGGAGTACAAACATTCGTGCTCATCACACAAATGAATGCTCCCAGCGGGACTAGAATCCGCGACCGCTGGTTCAACAATTAATAGGGTCGCAATAAACAGAGCTAAACTTGTCGTTAAATAAGATGTCATTCTACAATCGACGGAAAAAGGAAAAATTTTCAACTACCATAAAATTTCTGAACATTTCTATTCTTTTAAATAAAACTATCTTTTCGGATTTTTTTGGACGAATTTAATTTGATTTTTGGTTCCCGACGTTTCGAATACTTTACAGCAATCATGGGCATGGGAGAGACTAGGGTCTTTTTGTGGGTAAGGCTGTCTGTAACAACTATATAGTACCTTTGAGATATCTAAAATATCGAATATTTGCGTAAATCTAAGAAAGTATTATTTCTATTCTTTATGATTTTAGACAAACATCTTGTCTAAGTCCAAATTAAAATTTTATAAAGAAAGAATTTATATAATATAATTATAGAAGCTTAAATTAAAAAACTATGTTTTACTTCCACCAATAAGCCATGGAGCCTAAAATAATATATTACATAGCCATCAAATTGATAGACAAATTGAGATTTTCATTCAAATATAAATAAAAGTGAAACATTTTTATTACCCCATTTGTTATTATCATGGGTATAATAAGCATAATATGCCAGAGAGACAAACAAACTCATCAAAATATTTTACTTTTTTTCTTCAATTGAAATCACTACATATTATAAAACAAAGTTCTCCACCGCGTCTGTCTGTCTGTATGTCTGTCTATTCGCGATAAACTCAAAAATTACTGCTTTTCATGCTGTTTTGACTAATGGATAGAGTGGTCCTCGGGGAAGGTAAGTATATAATTTGTTAAGTTTTGTATACATTTGCTAAAATATAACGATATTTATTGGAGGTGTCGGAAAAAAATAAGCGGTCTGGGAGCTTCCAACGAAAACGCTGCCTAAGCCCTTTAAGATATAACAAAATATAATGTATAGTGGAATTGTGTATCTTGTATAGATCTACAGAAAAGTCCGCGATTGCATATGTCTATCTCTTAAGGATAACGTGCTATTGCCATTTTAATTTAAAACGTACCTAGGGACGAACCCGAGCGAAGCGACGATGAGTCTCTAGTATCCCATAATTTTGGTAAGAAATAATTTTTATAAAATTTAGAAATTGTTATATTTAAAAAAAAATAAAAAAAAATCTGCGAAAAACTCCGAAAAGATGGGTTTATTTTTAAAATGTCAAATATTCGCGTAAATCTAAGAAAGTATTAAATAATATTATATTTATAAGTGATCATGTTTTTCACCTGAAAGTTGTTGATCGTCTTCAAGTACCATTACGGTCCTGCTAAATGGTCGCCAGATGAGCTAAAGGCCAATACCCAGCTAGTGCAGCTAAAATGTAATTTTCAATTATTAACTAATAAATCATAGACTTGTATCGAAATATTATTGGAATTATAGTGTATTTAACGGGAAATGCACTTTGTATCATCCAAATTAGTTTCGAAATTGGTATACGAAACTTTGACCATCTCTATTTATCCCTATAAATTACCTCTCTATTTGTAAATGAGGATAAGTTGCCTATAATAAAACTGTTGCTTCAGTAAATTTAATAGTATATATATATATATATATATATATATATATATATATATATATATATATATATATATATATATATATATATATATACTACACATTTTAGTAAAGATTTCTCAGAGATGAAAAATATTTTCCCGCAGTAAAAAGTATCGTAAATATCGACCCGGATCACCTATCATCATTCCAAATTTCATTAAAATCTGTCCAGTGGTTTTTATAATGTATTATTTATTACATATGTATATGTATTATAAATTTATAAGACAGACGTAAATTCTAAAAACTATAGATTCGGTCTCTGTATCGATAATAATGACTATTTCAATAAGATTTTCCAAAAAATATTTAATGTACAGATTCGACTCAGAATTTTATTATATGTATAGAAAATAGATAAGTATATTAAGCAAGTGTATCGATTACGAAAACTTTTAGCTATATTTATGATGAAAGCTGTTCTTACTGAACTAAAGTATAACAGTTATTTGTCTGATAAAATAAATATAATAAAAAGTTATTTTGTTACATAATAACATAAATAAATAAAATACTATATGGTTTTATCTTTCTATCAACTATAAGTCCTTCGCGAACCGGATGTGACGTCAAAGTGCTATGACCCGGTCAAAGGGCTTTGTGAAAGGTCCTTCCAAAGTATTTATAGCGACAAAAATTTATACTTATATTATAAACTAGCAACTCTCCCTCGCTTCGCTCTGGTTTGCCCCTAGCTTGCTTCCCAATACAAACTTTCATCCCCATTTTCACCCCCTTAAGGGATGATTTCCGGAATAAAAAGCATCATTTGCCCTTTCCTGGGTCTTAAACTATCTTCTTACCAAAGTTCATCTAAATCGGATCATGAGATTAAAAAAATCCTATTTTAGTTTTTTTTTTTAATTTTCTTCTATACAAAACTTGTCCTGACAATATATAAATAAATAACGAACACAAAAAAAATATCCAATTTACTGCAGTCGATCGGAAGTTATGCGCGTACATACATTTCGGTGATTCATTTTTATTTATATAGATAGATGAAAGTAGCCCTTAGTTTCCTTGCTGAGCTATATCAGCTAAAGAGCTAAATCGATTTTGATGAAATTAGATATAGTGTCTGTATGGAAGAGTGTAGGATATTATTTCAATTTTATGGTTCTTTTTTAGATTTAGTTAATGTTTAAAATCTTATATTTTGCTTTTATGTCATTTTAGTTTTAGAAGAGCAGAGACTGTTATAAGAAATGATGGTGTTCCAAAAATGAGCATCTCTTGTATGTTATAAGAAAGACAATCGATTGTAAGACCTATGCCTTAGTAATGACTAAATTATTGTCAGAAAATTAGCATAAATATTATATTGCTATTATTAAATTTCTTCAACGGAAATGCCGTTTAACAGCATAGAGAGATGCATAACGGTTGAGTGGCCTCTAACATTTTCCGCTACGCCGTGTGTTATCAAAACTTAATATTTTTTATGCTATTGGATATACCAACCAATCAAATTAATAATATAATGAATATGAATATGTATGTATGGGACATTAACACACAGCACCATCTATTTAGTTCCATGGTAAGCTACGAGGCTTGTGTTATGGATAACAGATAGGTGATACACTATACATATATAAATTTAAATACATACATATTATAAATATTAACACTCAGACTGGAGTACAAACATTCTTGCTCATCAGACAAATGATTTCCCCTAGCGGGACTCGAATTCGTGACCGCTGGTACATTAAGGAGGGTCACTACAAACTGAGCCAAATGTGTCGTCAAGAAATTAATACTGGCATTAATAGAATATAAGCAAAAAAAACGTTGCTACCGACTTTTTCATTTACAGCGGAATATTATCAAGTTTCTATCTTCATACCACTTATAAATGGTTAGAGGAAGAGAGAAAAACTCTGTGTAACGAAAATGCTAATATTTCATATTACATTTTCTCCAATACAAGCTTGAAAATCGCATAGAATCATAATGTTGGTCTCTAACGTAAACACATTTGATACATTAATTACTTATCAAATAGAAAGATACGTCGTCTTCAAAGGTACCCTAAAATTAATTTTGTTATCCTTGGAAGTAGATTTTTATTGTTTTTTTACATTGGACCCTTGAGGTATGCCTTATTCAATAAAGATAGAAACAGGACAAAATCTCAATTGACGAAAATATTATGTAACATACAACCAAAAAAGAATTACAAACGCAATTTCAATACTTTCTCCATTTGAAGTCGATTAACAAGTGCGAGTGGAATTCGCACACGAAGGGTTCCGTATCATTGTACATGTATTTTTTATTAATATGACTTTTACTCTGTGTATACTTCGATAAACGATTACGAACGTTAAAAAAATGTATCTAGTAATTTTTGTATTTTTATTATTTGTTGTTATTGCGGTAATAGAAATACATACTCTGTGAAAATTTCAACTCTCTACCTATTACAGTTCATGAGATACAGCCCTCCAACAGACGGACCTATGGGCAGCAGAGACTTAGTAATAGGGTTTCCTTGAAACCCTTCAGGTACGGAATCCTAAAAAAGATATAAGAAGGGATCAGGTTAAATTTTTGAATTTTGAATTTTTAATTCTACAAATGATATTAATACAAAAATATCGATGAATTACTTAATGTTTTTGGATAAGAAAAATATTGGACGATCGGAAATACGTTTACAAATAGCCTGTTCAAGAAAATGAAGGAATTTGCAAAGAGAAAATAATGGGTTCATTACATTTTTAGAATTCCGAATGAAGACAATTTGCCTTTTATTCTCGATAAAATCCCCAGTCAAATATGTGTAGGTTTTTTTATATATGAGATATTGTGAAATGTATTTTTAGGGTAAGAAAATAATTGATTGATGTTTTTTTTTATTGAAAACGTATGTTATGTAAACTCGTAATAGAGAAATTTTTGGGACGTTATCTATACATAAAGTAGCTCAGAAATCATCTATAGTACTTAAATTAGCATATGGTTTTGTTTTAAATCAATTGAGGAGTAGAAGCGGTGGAAAATGCATAGAACTGATGTTCTATTTCCTTACACCTTACACCTATTATTTATACAGTATCTATACATATAATAAAATTCTAACAATGGAATTTGTACATAATATATTTTTTGGAATATCTTATTAAAATAGTCATTGTCATCGATACAGAGGCCGAATTTTCTAGTTTTTTTTAATTTTATCTTTCTATCTGTCTGAGAACACATCACGAGAAACTCACTGGACAAATTTTGATGAAACTTGGTATGATGACAACTGGGTATCTGGGTCAACATATAAGATAGTTTTTACTGTGAAAAAATATCCCATTTCTGAGAAATCTTTACTAAACGATAAAACTGAACTGGGGACAAACCGAGTGGAACGAGGGTGAGTCGCTAGTACACTATACAATTAAAATTGATTTTAAGAATGACACATGGTTAATAAAAAAAATGTTTATTAAACATTATTGGAATCAATAAAAGTGTTCCATTTTATCATAAAGTACTTATGACAGGTAATTTTAAAAAGCTCTCAAATTTTAGAAAATAGAAACATCACTTACAACTTCTTACTTTTTATCTGAGCCTTGGTGCGACAGAGCTTTAATTACGTTGCATCTTTATTGCATTTAAATGAAAAATTAATGCAGAAAAATCCTAAACTAGACATATACTTCAGAACAAAGCGTATTAAACTTAAAATGAGATGGGGATACTATAAAGGAATTTAAAGTAAATGAAAGAGACTTTATTTTTATGGGACTTTCAGGTGAAAAGTTTTAAATTATGGTAAGAATTCATGAAATAACCGATAAAGCTTTTGTGGCATTAAGGAACCTGTGCTAACTGATAACTCTGATAAGATATAGTAAATATATACGTACTTAGTATGATTTTAGTCAGCCTACTATTACAAACGACTAAGTTTTTTTATAAATTTTATTGCATAAAATATAAAAAAGATATATATATATATATATATATATATATATATATATATATATATATATATATATATATATATATATATGTATGTATAAGAGTCGGACTAACAGTATAAGTAGCTCCCTAAACTTAATCCTTAGTACAGAAAATCAACACAGTTGCGATAAGCAAATATTTCGTATGTTTGTATGAGTGTGATTTAGCATTGAGTATGTTTGTTTCTCCTTCACGTTGTAACAGCTTGAATGGGTTGCTTGAAAGGATGAATTTGGGTGAATGTACGTACACAGACAGACATATAATATGGAAATACAGATAGACTATTAGAAACCTAGAGACGTATCCGAGCAAAACAGGGATAAGTCGCCAGTTTGTTTTAGAAATCCTGAATACAAAACTGTGACCTTTTTTAATATAAGAGATAAAAAAATCTCATCGTTTGATTTATGTTAAAATCAAAATCATCCTCACACAAATAATATTGATAAAAGTTTGTGAGTAAATACGTTGGATCTTTTATCACGCTGTAAAACTCCAACAAATTCGTGTAAATACATAAATTAACACAATATACTTTTTATTGATGTACCTATTACCAGCAGAAGCCAAAGCTAGCACTTGAAATACTCATATATTAAATTTAATAATTTAAAACATATATTTTCTTCAACCTTACTTCAAAGAAAATCTTTTAACGCTGATATTCAACTTTGTATATAGGAAATAACTACTGATGTAATGCTCTTGTAAAAATATTATGTAATAGTTTTATTTGCTTTGTGTTACTAGTAGTTGAAATTTGTGCATAATTATTGAAAATTTGAGAAATACATAATTATATCAATGTAAATAAAAATATATGTAATTTGCACATATAATAAAATTCTGAATAGAATCTGTACATTAAATATTTTTTGGAAAATCTTATTGAAATAGACATTATTATCGATACAGATGCCGATGATTAGTTTTTGGAATTTTTGTCTATCTGTCTTTCTGTCTGGGAACGTATTACGAGAAAACCACTTTTTGATGAAATTTGGTATGATGATAGCTGGTTATCTGCGTCAACATATAGCATACTTTTTACTGCAGGAAAGTACAGATTTTTGTAAGGTTTTTACTAAGAGAGAGAGAGAGGAATCTGGGAAAAGAGAATCTAGGAGAGAAATCTAGGAAAATTATAGGCTATAATTTATAAACATTTTGATAAAAATGTCCTTACTGAGAACCTCTGTGATATAATGAATGCGAAGGGCATGTAAGCAAGGACCCGAACGGCGCGTGGAACCCACCCTTGTTTCGTTCGCTACTAGCACTGAATAATTTAAAAATATGTGAAACCACTGTTTAAGTATAAATAATCAAAACAAGAAGAATCAAAGCAAGAATATCGCGTGACTTACAAAAAAAAAAATACCATATTCATATATCCGATTTCAGTAAAAATGACTGTTTCTTCTATTTCCATAGGGAAAAATTACTGAGAACGAAATCTAAAGGAAAATTGAACATCAAAGTATGGCTCGCATTTAATGTTCGATAAAATGTTAACATCTTAAGCCACCGTACATAAACAACAGTTAATCTTGTTGTTCAAAGAATTATAAGGCGTTTTACTGAAAGCTCATTAAAGCTTTCCTTAAAGCTATTTTAATATTAAACTAGACTAAGTTATTGTATTACAAAAGAATTATAAGTTTATCAAATTATAATCCGTATTCAGCTCTTTTTAAATCGATAAAATTATCGATTATAATATGATAAAATTATTTTTATCATATTATGATATTTATTTATAGATATTTATTGATAATTGTTAATTATCAATGTATGTATACATAAGTGATATAACGTAACTATTATCATATTATTATCGTCTTATAGAAATTGCATAGTTTACAATCACTATAATATTGTCAACTATCTGAGTTAACTAACATGTGTTAGTTTATAGCTTTATGATTCATGAACTCATCAAGTTCTTAAAAAGTTTCGGAATTTAGATAAAAGTTATCTAAATTGAGTACAAAAGGAACAAATTATTAACCCACTTCAAAAAAGGTACTCAATTTTTTTGTATGTTTTTTGTATGTTACACCTATCTATACCAATTGTAAATCGGTATTTTAATTTTTTTAATGAATACATTCAATAAAAGAAAAGTAAAAAGATTCTAAAGTAGGTATATTGATACCTAATTTTTAGATCATAAATTAAAAATAAGCCCTTTATTGTATTTAAAATATAAACAGCGTAATTCGTTGAATTACATACTAAGACACTTTAAATTGGAAAACTTTTTTTATTGCGAGTGGAGTAAATGTTCATTAATAATGTGTGCCCAAACTTTGTCCCATTCAGTTTGCTCAAAAGCTGCTTAATTTTGAACAAAAGGAGGTCATCCTTTGAAGAGTTTGAAAGTCCAAATTTGTTATGTCCTTGCTTATAATATTAAATTAATTTGTATTTTTTTTACTTCGTTATAAACTTTAATGTTTGTTTTTTGTACAAACGGACATTAAAATTCAAACTTAGATCAGCATCCATATTATAAGATACAAAATAATCTCTAACATTCAGTTTAATGATGGTATAAATCATGTTTTTTACCCCCAAAGAGCCAAAAAAGTATTGGAATGGCAATATGTCGCAACGGATGGCCTTACTTTTTTATACAAGCCAGTAATCAAGTGAAACTTGTTTTTTTCACTTATGTACATTATTATATACACACGTTTCTTTTTTTTTAAGTAACTTGCAATGGTTTTGTTATGTGAGGATATTAAACTCATAATTCTTCCAATGAAAAACACAATAATATTAAACAAAAATTACTAATAATGATGCAAATATATATATTCACAATATATATTTTTTTATTAAAACGAATTTTTAAATCTGTCCTATTAAAATAGTATAATTTCGTGCTAAAATTTCAGATTACAACGAATCATAAAACATTTTACATATAAACCATAACATTAGCTTCCAGTAAATATATTCTATCCATTCCTTTCACCGCAAAATCCCGATAAATCCAATATAAAAAGATAATAAAATCTTATCACTGTGCCAAAGTTACAAACAATAGCATAAATGCCGTACATATTCTGAGATAACACAGGGAATTAAATTAACAAATCAAACACACTGATCACTTATAAAAAAATAAGAAATCACTGCACTCACCGTATATAATTGTATCACATTGGCATACCCCAGTTACAGTCGAAGACTTAGGTTTAAAATATCACTTTTTGCCGCGTTCACAGATTCTAACGACAGGACTGTACCTTGCCAACTATAAACTCTAACTGAGTATTCGCGCAGGCTCCAACCTTCATCCAGTACAACGAGATCTAAATACTTCATCAAATACAATTTGAACTCTATTTTTATTGTGATAAGAATGAAAATTTTGTACACAAAAACTCTACATCGTAGAGATGCTACGGTATAAATTATTTATTTAATTATAGATTTATAATTTAATGCATTTTTCCTATAATTGATAAATGATGAAAATTAGTACTTTTAGCAATTTATTTCATGTTACTCGATTAAGTTTATATTTCTTAAGTACAAGTTAACAACAAATTGATAAATATTTTAAAAGAATTGATAACATTGTTTGTTGCTATACTGATAAATATACATTTTTAGATATAATTTAAGAGAAAAAGCATAGTCAATTTATTTAAATGTAAGTAATTTTAATCCAATCTTATATAAGAGGTGAACATTTAATAGAATTTTTTTAACATATACACTACTTATAAATTCATTCATTTATTTAAAACACTAGTGACTTACACTCGATTTGCTTGGATCCGTTCCTAGCTAAGTGCATAAAGCATTACTACAGTTTATTAGGAAAATCTTTTTAAGAGAAATAAATCTATAATTCATTGTTTTCATACAATTTTGATGATGTTCTTTTGACCGATTCCGGCCACGGCGGCCAATCTCATTGAGACTAGCCAACTACGCAGGAGATATTAGAGTGCACAAGTGTACGCGCAGACACAACTGCACTCTCCATTCCTGTTACTCTCTTACTCTGGTGGGATGACCAGTCGACACGACCAGTGAGAGTAAGGTGCAGGACCGACGGCTTTACGTGCTCAGGCACGGGGGTGGAATGCCGCCAACTTCCCAACTCCGGGCTGTTACTGAGGCTTACTTTACGGAAAGACTCAATAACTAAACTTGGCCCGACCCGGGACTCGAACCTAGGACCTCCGGGCGTGCAGCCATACATGCTAGCCACTACGCCACGGAGGTAGCTATAGTATTAGTCATACAACTTTATTAGTATACGAGGTGCACGCCAATAAAGCTACCAGTCAGCATGATTTTTTCCGGCATGCTTAATAATCATCGTTATATTTTAGCCAATTTATAAAACCTTAATAAATTATACACTTATACCATTTTCATAGATCACTTCATCTACTAATGAAAACCGTTTGAAAATCTATTCGGTAGTTTTTGAGTTTATCGTGTTCAGACAGACATATGCCGCGGGGAACTTTATTTTAAAACTAGCGACGCACCCTCGCTTTGCTCAGGTTCGACCCTAGGTTGATTCCCCATACAATTTTGCATCCCCATTTTCACCCCCTTAAGGGATGACTTCCAGGATAAAAAGTATCCTATGTCCTACCCAAGGTTTCAAACTATCTTCTTACCAAATTTCATCTAAATTAGTTCAGTAGATCCAGAGATAACCCCCTACAACGTCACAAACTCACAAACTATACCTCTTTATTATATTAGTATAGATATCTAATGATATCTATTAGATTTTAATTTGAAGAGATATCTCGTATGAAACTCATTAAAAATAAAGTAACATACGCCCAAATCGAGTGCTGCCTTTTTTAGTTCGTCAATTAATATAAAGTTTTATTACAAGTGGGTGGCGCAGTGATATGGGATCAGCAGTACCTACTGAATTGGAGAGAAGTATAAATATTTAAAGATGAAACTGGTTATAAGTCCAGTTTGTGGGCATGATTTGTACAACCACTATTAATTGTTCGATTATTTTCTATAATAACTTTTTTTCCTTGTATTGATAGAGCGTGCGTGAAAGTGGGCGTGCTTAAAAGCATGTGTGCGTATGTAAAGCTCTTTTTTATCAATAAGTTCCCATACAGATTCAAAAGAAAAGTTCCATTTCGAAACATAGAATCTTTACTTTTAAGTATATATTTATAATTGGGTATTTGTCGTAGCATGTATGAATATCTGTATGTTCTGTGCATGTTTCATGGATTCCCAAAGTAAAAGGAATGTAGAGGGGAACGTTTGGTGCAGTGCCACTTATTATTTGAAATTTCCGCGTAGTGCAATTGTTTGTATACTTTTTTTGGATCAATATTATTGATGTAGTATCACATCATGATCATCATGATCTTTACATATAATGGAGAAAGAAGTGAAAAATTATATAACGTTATAATAGTATTATTATACATACGAGTATAAGATTATGGTGTACGTTTGTAATTTTGCTTGCTCTTAACAAATTGACCGATTTTGATAATTTTATTGTTTACTTATAGGATCATCTAGATCATTTTTAGCTGTAATTGGGTCCGGTACATGGCGTCAAACGAGATCTATGGAGAGACAACGTGTGCTTACCACGTACGCTATAATATAATAACATACTAATACGTAAATGGAGTTACAAAAATCGGTAAATAAATTGATTTAAGAATTTAAATGTATTGTTAAAATTAAACTATTTCGACGTAAAAGAAGGACAAACAAACACACTTTCACATTAATAACATTAATGAGCATGGATTAAAAGACGTAATTTAAACTTTTGTTATAATTTTTTGAATTACAACATGTACTCTACATATTTCGACTTACATAGATTTAGATCAAAAAAAGTTTCATGTTGCTAATGCTGTAAGCTCCCTTGATGTTAAGAATTAAAAAAGTTTTCGCCATATTTCCGAAGCTTTCCCATGAATATTTTTATATAAATTTACAATTTCTTTACCTACTTATTTACTTTTGTTTTACTTATTTGAAATTAATTGAATTTATTAAGCATGTTTTAAACCGAGGATTTCATTTAGTAACCAATGTTGATATTTTTATGCTAACAAATTTATTATAAAACGTAACAGTAGCTTTTTATCTATACATATAATGAAATTGTAACTAAGTCGAATCTGTACATTAAATATTTTTTGGAAAATCTTATTTAAATAAACATTATTATCGATACAAAGGCCGAAAATATAGTTTTTAGAATTTTTGTCTGTCTGTCTGTTACCGCATCACGAGAAAACCACTGGACAGATTTCGATGAAATTTGGTATGATGATAGCTGGTTATCCGGGTCAACATACCTATAGGATACTTTTTGCCGCGGGAAAATGTCTCATTTCTGAGAAAAAATACAAAAATTGCAATGTAAGAGTATACTAATATGTAAAACCTAAGAATTTGGTTTTTGGTCATCTGAACGCGGGCGGAGTCGCGGGCAATGCTAGTATTAATATAATCGAATCAATGACAAACATCACTTTAATAATAATTGACCACAATGATGTTGAATGTGTACCAAATGGGTGAGTCAAAATGTAATAATATACTCGTACATATTTATAAAAGTGAAAGAGGTGGGCTTATTTAATTTTTGTTTGTTTGAATTCACTAATTTTTTAAACTAGCAGTTCGATTTAAAAATTCTTTTGATATCTTGCAACTTATTTACTATAGAAAGTCGTAGGCTAACATCATGTTACGGCTCTTGGAAGCACACACAGACACATATTTTACAGAAACTATTTTACAGAGTAAATTCACAGTATCGACTTTTAAATACTTAATTTTTTCATTACAATTCTTTTATCTCTTTGGAGTCCAAATAGCAAAATCAACAATTTAAATAAATTACTCGTGATTAGAATATAGGGTCCTATATTTTTCACAACTAGTTTTGGTTAATATACATATGTTTTATATATATTTCTTGGGATCTAGAAAATAAACTTGTCACTCTCTGACCCACTCTCCTGCTGTTATTAGATGTCTAATCTATATTTAAAAAAAAAAAACATAATTTAGCATTTCTAATATTGTTGAAGATTTAGTACTACCTACTCATTATGGTAAGAAATTTAATTTGATGAACTCTATATATTACTTGTGAGTAGTGACTTACTCTCACTTCTCTCGAGTGCATCTGTAGATGCAAATTTTTTAAAATTATTTAAAATTTTACATATGGGCTAGTTAGGAAATGTAAGCTATGTGTTACTTCAAGCCAAGTGTGTATGTTTTCCTATTAGTGTACTAAATCACATTCCAATCCATCAAAACCCTTTTCCATCTATTCATCAAAACACTTTTATATGATAATTTATATTTCGAAATGATAATAATGATGATAACCTCCGATGTCGGCTATGGCGGCCATTCTCACTCTGACTAGCCAACTGTGCAGGAAACATTATAGTGCACAAGTGTAGGTACGTGCAGACACAAGTGCGCTCTCTATTCCTTTACACTCAAATTCCAATGGCACGATAATTCAATACGACCGGTGAGAGATCAGATGCGGGACCGACGGCTTTACGTGCTCACCGAGACACGGGGGTGCTACATCGCCAACTTACTGACTCCCGGCTGTTACTGGGAATTCCTCAACAGAAATACTCAATAACTAAACTTGACATGACCCGGGACTCGAACCCAGGATCTTCAGATGAAAAGCCATACATGCTAGCCATTACACCAGCGAGGCAATTACTCATATACATATATATGATAAATTTGTACAATATTTTCTAACATACACATTTTTGCATATATAATAGTAATAGTAAGAAGTAGTGTGACTCTCGTAACGAGCCTGACATGATCTACAAGATTTGAATTAAAACCAAACATCAAACTTCCCTGACTTCATTCCTTATGTCCCGAGGGCTAAGTTGGATAAGACAAGTATTAATTATGCTGGGTTACTATGAGTTCAATGGAACAGAAACGACTTGCTAATCCGCTACCGTAAATTACAGGAAGGGTATATTCAACAGTTTCTACATTGAACTAAATCAAATTTAAAAATATTTTATTTACATAGACTTTTACAAGCTATTTTAAAGCATTTTTTATATTTAATGGCTTGCAAAAAAAACTGGTAATTTTTTTGTAAGGTGAAAAATATAACTTGCCCGAATAATATAATTTACAACACCTTTTGACCCATTGAAAGATTCTATTAAAAAACTCTCTTATTGATTACCTGTATAGTAAACCTATTATATAACAATAATGTGCTTCTAACCGAATTCGGTTATGGTGGCCAACCTCACTGACAGTGGATCTCGCCTCGCCAAATACGCGGTACATATAGTACAGTGCGTATGTGCGTACACAAAAGTGCACTCTCTATTTTTTAACTCTTTCCCGTGGGATGACAAATCGACACGACTAGGTAAGGGTTGAGGCATAAACTATAGGATCTACAGCTGAACGTGTTCTTCGAAGTCATGATGTTCACACTACCAACTTCCCAACTCCAAGAATTTCGTGACAGAAGCACCTAATAAACATTTTTGCCTGCCCCGGAACTTGAATTAAGGACCTCACAATGAGCAGTCGTACATGCTCCACCCTGAGAACTATGGGAGAAAAGAGATCAAAGAAAGATGAGTAAAAAGTTCTTTAATATACAAACGTACCAAGAAACAGACGAACATAAGGAGTTATAACGATTTCATTTTCTCCATTTCGATTTCCAGTGGATTATAGAATTTTGTCGACCTTCTTTTAATGGGATTATTTACTTTTAGCATATAATTAATTCATATTAGATATAACTAAATGCATATGCAATGTTAGGAAGAAAATGGATCTTAAGGATTGAGATTTTGACTAGTTTGATTTTGTTTATTAGATTTCCAAAGATTTTCGGAACCAAATCTAGTTTTTTATTAGCGGAATCTCGTTATCTCATTTCCATCAAATATAAAACGTTTACATAACACACTAGCGGCTCACCCTCACTTCACTCGGGTTCTTCTCTCGGAAAACAGAATCAAAAATATCCCACGGAAACCGTACATTTTTCCGGGATAAAAAGTAGCGTATGTATTATTCCAGACTATAATCTATCTGTGTCAAATTTCATCCATATCCGTTTAGCCGTTTTGGCGTGAAAGAGTAACAAACATACTTACACACTTTTACATTTCTTATATTAGTATAGATAGTACATAATATTATGTATACACTATACAGTACTTCATATGAACCAGTGACCTCTCACACTGTAAACAGTGCTTAGTGAGCACTAAGAAACCTAACAAATCAGTATTTTCAGGTTATTATATTCTTACTTAACTTCTTATTTATATAAATACTACCTATGTCTCATCATAAAGATGTTTCAACGCTTTTTCAAGACGTGCTTGAAATATCACGTACTCAGTTGATTAAGAGATCTCTAGTCACCGACGGTACACGAGTATAAATGACTCTCGTAAAAGGGCTTAGTTCTTAATGTTTTCATGTTATTTACACCTTTTGGATAATCATAGAGTTCATAAGTTGGAATTCTGGACATAAAAACTAAGGCTTTTGTTTAAATTCAGGGAAAACTGATGACTAGATAAAAATATCGTACATGGATAAAAAGTTTTTCCCCTATCGAACTGAGTATTTTCTTTAAGCGTCACATGAAAATAAATATAATACCCTATAAGCCCTTTTTCTTTTCTTTTTTTTTTAACGTTGGGAAATGCATTTACGCACGAGGTGTGGGGCTCACCGGCAAAGCCAGTACTACCCACTAAAACCCAACAAAGCCTTCCCCCGTCTTAATGGGGCGTCACACGATCGCTTACGCATTCAACTACGACGCCCCGACGGCAGGTCTGCCGAAGCAGACCACAACAACCACGGGGTTGCTCCAAGGTCCACTCTGCTATCAGAGAAGTACCAGGAGCAATCCGCATGGTACACCACCCTCCGAAGAGGGCTGCCTCCCACCGCCCGCTGAAGTGGGCCACCTCCCTGTGCGTTTCTTGGCTTCGCGCTCGGCTGTATTACCGGGCACTACTGAGCCCCCCCCCCCCCCCCCCACGACAAGGTGAACGCACGTTGGGGGGGGGGGACCCTATAAGCCCTGCAGAACCTTTCCTAACCTTACATGTGTGTGTTTCTTTTTAGTTTGCATTGTAATGTTTATGTAGTGTTTAAAATACATATTTAAATTTATATATTTATGCTTATATGTATATTATATATGGAATTATAGTGTATATATATTATTTATATGCTATATTGTATTTATTTTGTTTCATTTATACTTATTCTTATATATTTTATTATCGTTTCTTAATGCACTGTCTCTTTCTGTCTTGCTACTTAACATTTTCCACATACATGGATTGACTGGAAGAGATATCTTATAGAGATAAGTCCAATTTTGTCCACGTCATTTTCTACGTATTTTCTATTTAATTGTTCAGTGCAATAAAGAATATAATAATACATATTAATGAGGCGTCACAACATCACTAACGTATTCAACCACGATACCCCGACGGCTTACCAAAGCACATCACAACAACAAAGGATATTTACATATATCTGACATATGAGAACAGTACTAAGAGTAACCCATACGGTACCTCCAAATACGTCTTTAAGCTCTACGCTCTCCTGAATCGCCGGATGCTACTGAGCCCTTCCACAATGACAAAATACATTCAGGGGTGAAACAAACTTTATAAAGCCAACGATTTTAAGAGCTAGTTTAAATTAATTAATATCATCTTACCCAAATTCTATAATAATATAATGCGAAAATATATTCAAATGATGTAAATTCATAACATCAACAGAATTCACATAAATAGCGGTTCTAATTAACAAGTTTAGACACCCCTATTTGAATACAGAATTTAGTATATAAGTCGTGTTACATGTATGAATCACAAACGTTTTAACAGTTTGTGTCAATTTGTAACCGCTTAAAGTTTACGAAAGGCAATATTAATGTTTGTTAGTTTTAGGCTTAAATGTAAAACTGGATGTAAAGTTTAATATTCTATAATTATATTTATATAACATGTATGTATGTACATAATATGTACATTTTTGCGTCATCGAGTTACATGTTCGATTCCTGTGCTGTGCTGATATTACTATCTCTATCTTTACTGTAAGAGATTGAACAGTGTTTCAAATAATTTTGTTAAACAGTTTGTAAAATTCAAACATAAATATAAAAGCAATATAGTATATCAATATAAATAACAATCCACTTTTAAATTCCATGACTATAATATGGTAATTTAAACACAAGTTTCTTTGATATTTCACATTACGTATGTATATCTTATAAAATTAAACATTCATTTATTTATGTACGTACATATATATTACAGTACACTAGTAACCTGCCTTTGCTGACGTGTAGTTAGCATCTAAGCAAACTGAGGCTCTAACTACACCCTACCTTTTAAGAGCATATTGCAGTTAATAGACTTTCCTGGAAATATGGCGAATTTTAGGAATCTAGTAATTAAATTGTAAAAGATTAAGTAGAATTGGATTTAGACATATCTATTATTAAAGCAAAAAATTCTATGTAAATATATGTTTTCATACTAATTTGGATAAAATTTTACAAAATTCCATCCAAATTCGACCGAGATACAGAAAAACCAGTATAAAAATTAATACTTTCTTAGATTTCCGCGAATATTTGATATTTTAAACAAAACTATCTTTTCGGATTATTTCTCGGATTTATTTTGATTTTTGCTTCCCGACGTTTCGAATGCTTTACAGCAATCAGGGTCACAGGAGAGATTTAAAGGTTATAGACGTCTCAAACACGTCGTTTTTTGTCTATAAAGGTAGCAATAGTGTTGCTCAATATTTTAACTTTAAATAATAGCAATCTAAATTAATATTTTAACTTCTTTTAAATTATATTAATAAACAATAACATTGCATAGATAAATAATTAATATTTTTATTTTTTTAATTTTTAATACTCCTTATGACTACATATAATATAATAATAATAACACTAAATAATATTAGTAATTAATAAAGTTTTTAAAAATTGTAATATTTATAATAATAATGGCTAAAATTAAATAAATAATATTGCTATATTTAATTATAATATTTATTAAACTTTTAAATGTTTAGAAATAAAAATCAACAAATATTGTAAGGTACTTTATTGCCATTTTTTGAATTTTTGAAATCATTTTTGTAAAATGTGTTACCATGGAACTAGATGGTGCTTTGTGTTAATGTCCCAAAACCCCAGAAAAGGAACAACCGAGCAAGGCCAAGATAAGTAAAAGTAAAAGATATTATAATGTAGGTCATTGACGTATTTTGTATGATTTATACATAATACATAAAACAAGATAAGTTTTCTTATTTTTTTTTATTCCAATGTAATTTAATGAACATTAACTAATTGATAAGTAGCAAGATATTTGTGTTACAAACTCTTTGATATCTAACCTCTTTGATGTTGCGCTTAAGAGGGAATGCTTCCCATTATTTTAAATATAAATTTGACATTTGCTTACAATTTTGTTCTTTTTCTGCGTATTATTTTAATTTCGTTTAATTAACTTGTTTCAGCTAAATCTTATGAATGTATCCTAGAAACTATAACCTAATAACTCTGCTACTACTTTAATCTAAAAAGGACATTTGCAATAATAACTCTCGAGTTTACACCTGGCTTTTTTTTTCTTGAAAAACTCTCTAAAATACTTCAGCATGTACCGATGAGACTCAATCGTTACAGGGTTAATACCAAGATGATCGTTTTGGACTTCTGTGGTTCCAATGTAAGCAAATCTCAGCTTGGCATGTTAAATGAGCCTACTATAACTGCTTTCGTTTCATAGCAAGTTGTCGATCTTCTTAAGATCCCATTTGCAAAGCGAATCGATTCTCGGTTTAAGACAATAAGTTCAAGCGCTTTAGTTTGTATCGGAAGGTTCAAGTGTCACCATACATACATACATGCCAGCCAACAGCATAAAACTGATTGACGCTTTAAGCTATCTGATACGAGATTGCAGCTAAAAAAGAGAGGCAATTGTGTAAAAGCACACATTTCATGCGTTATCAGCGAATAGAAAAAGAGATAAAACGCTTGTAATTTTTTGTTTTTCAAAGTTTTTCCGTTGTATATATATGGTTTTATTATTTTACATTTTTATAACTAGTTAAATAAACTTGTTTATTCTGTTTGTTTATAATAAGTTTAAATAGTCAATAGCCTAATTGAAAACAATTTATATTTTTTAAATTTACATAACTTTTTTATTTATGAACCGATTGAAACAAAACAAATACTGAATGTTAGGTGAAGCTTACGACAATTATTATATTAATGAAAACCGCGTCCTAATCGGTTTAGCCGTTTCTGAGATTAGCACGCTCAAACGCATAGACAAACAGACAAAAATTCTAAAACTCATTATTTTGAGTGCAAATGGGTTAATAAAGGCCCCCCAAACAATAGCTTTTATCAAATATCTTCCATGTAGAGACAGCGATCAGTTAAAATTTTATTATATGTATATATAATAGATTATCCTCATTTTGTTTTGACTAGTACACTCGTTAATCGTGATTAACATTACATTTTATACTACTTTTGTATTTCACATTTAATAGGATTTCAGTGAATTTACTTTGATGCTAGTATATATTTTAATTTGCATTGATCCCAATGCAAAAAGCATTGTTTAGATAATGCAATGAATCGATTTCCCGATTATTGAATATTTAAGTACGTTTGGTGATTTTTTTATTAATTTTTCCTTTATTCTAGGTCAAACTATATCATATTTGGTACTGAATGTTTAAAATCGCCTTTTTTGGGTAGATTTTCAATTAGTTAATACTGACCCCAATTATAGGCGTCCTTTTATCATTTAATTAGTAAGTATAACATTGATTTACCTGAATGGTTAAATGGAATGAGGTTATGCCCTCAAGATATCGGATGGCCATTTGCCAGAAAATGCTATGTATGTTACTTTCGTATGAAGAAAGGTTTATTCACCTATTTTTTTAATTTTGCTTCATTCCTTACGACTTTTTGATCTATTTAAAAAGTTCTTAAAATATGTTAATCAAAAATTAAGTAATTTTTCCTACTTGCAGAAGGGAAAATGTATAGAATTAGCATCGACCTAAAAAGTACTAGATACACAATCCCATGCAAAAGTTCTCTTGAAACTGTCACCAATTGTGTTTAGGTAATTGTTCTAGTAAACCACGTACAACACGTACGTTGTTCTAGTACAACAATGTAAATTGAACCTTAAAAGTAATACCTTAAATTGTTTTCACAAAAAAAATCGCGCTCAATTGTTCAAATGGGCGCTCATTCGGTGAGGACATTTTTTTCTGCTGATTGTGTATCTAGTACTTTTTTGACCGATGAGGATTAGGAAAAAAAAATATTGCATTCGCTTACCTTTATTACATGTCATAACTTTACAAAGTTAACGGGAATCAACCGTTATTGTATTGATATCATACATCTGTTTTGCATAACATATGAATAAAATTCAATGTACATATTTTCTTTCAGAGGCCAAAAAAATAGCATGTTATTTTAATCTAAATTTCTGCCTTAGTTAAAACTTCGCTAAAATAGATTAAGTCATGCTGAACTTTAGCTGCTGCAGAGTGAAAAAAAAAACGTTTTTAGAGTATATTTGTGCAAAACCTTATGGGCTTAATATAGAATGAAGTTACAGATAGATTTTCTTCATACGATATTATTAATGTTAAAGCTTATTTGTAAGCGCGTAAATGAACGTGTTTGCTATTTTTTTACCTTTTGACAAAAATAAACCAGGCATTCACACCACCGGATACATGAAAAAATCCTATTAAAACTATAATAAATATTATCTATCATATATGTATTTTTCTTTATTTAAAGATGTTGTTAGATGTTTTCCTTCATCGTAAAACAAGTGGTAATTATGTTAAAAATGATTCGCACATCAAAATATCATGAAACATGAAACGTCAGAGAGAGAAGAGATGCTTCACCCGATATATGAACTCGGTTCTTTCGGTTTTCTAAGCGAGCGCGTTATCACAGAGCTACCACTGCCTGTTTGGTGGTTTTTGTTTGTTTGTCTAAATTTGCTAACATAATAATATATCCACGTCTTTATATATACATACATACATGTTTATTGATACTATCTCGAACATAAGCAAAAGTTCTCAGTAGATTATTTATAAATGACATTATTTTCACAATAGCCTTATCTGAACATTTTCTTTGACAAAATCTCCAGCCGTTGATAGATCACAGGAAATGGAGCTATTCGTTTGATTTCCAAGACTTTTGTTCTTAACGCCTTGAGCAAGTGATTTATGATTATTGATGTAAAATATTATGAGAATTTCTCATGACCAGGTCAGTTTTACTGTACATTTTTTTTATTTTATATAGAAAGTATTCAACTTTTTGGTTGGTGTTAAAGAGGAAAATATAATTAAGTACATATTTAAATCACTGAAAGTTAAAGGTGGAGTTTTAAGCCTTTAGACGATTATATTTTTTATCATTTCGTACGGCATAAAACTCCATTTCACACAATATAAATAAAGTTAGCCTTAAAGTTTTAAAAATGTATATCTCATTTGAAACAAAATTGCTTACAAAAGTAAATCGCTGCAAAAATCCATTTATTCCACAAATGCAAAATCTCCAATATTCGACTATTTATAGTGTAAAAAATATTCACGATGTAAATAAATGTTTTGCCACAGAGACCACACTCGATCGACACGTTTTTAAACTTGTATTAAAATATGCATATAATGTGTCAGTTCGTCCATCCATTATCAATACCAAGAATACCACATTAAAATTTATGAATAATTAAGTTGACACAAAATGTAGAACAAAAAAGAACATTTCTTTTATTAAGCTATATAAAATTAAATATAGATTAGTAATTGTTAATATATTTAATGTAAACATGACATGCTCGAAAATCAATTAAATGTAAAAGAGAAAGAAACAACTGTTTTTAAGTTTTTTTTTTCAAACACACCGATATCAACAAAAGATCCCGACGAATTGAGAAACTCCTCCTTTTTGGAAGTCGATTAAATATATCAGTTAAGGTACTGCACCTTTACTATTGATAATCTTTATAAACCGCAAATGATGAGAAAGGTATATTATAATATTAGTTGTTATTTTAACGCTGCCGTTAAATAACGAATTTAGGTAGAAGGCTATATAGATAAAACTACTAATATAATTCAATTTGGTTAAATGATAATATAGACATATAGTAAAATTTGTTTATTTTAACATTTTCACAATTCATTTATTTCAGACGGTACGTTAACGTTTAGTATAGATTTCTGAGAGATGAAATATTTTAACACAGTAAAAAGTATCTTACTCGTATATGTTGACCCGGACCAATACATCAAAATCTATCCAGTGGGTTTCTCGTGATGCGTTCCCAGACAGATAGACAGACAGACAACATTTCGGCGTCTGTATCGGTTATTTCTATTTCAATAAAAAATATTTAATATCCAGATTCGACTGAGAAATTTATTATATGTATAGAAAACGATTTATTAAATATTACGCAAGTAATATATGGTTTCGTTTTACATAGAAATAATTTACCGTCTTATAAGATTATCATGGACCAGTTTTTATTTTAGTCAATCAAGTGGGATAAAGCCTTCTATAGTAAAACATTAGACCATATAACTTATATTGGCATAATTCTTTGACACAATTCTATTTGTCTTCTTTTTGATACAGAACAAAATAAACTGCCATTTATTCAAGAATAAATCGAATTTAGGGCAACGATATTATCAGATAATTGAGTGCGTTTTTCAACTTAGGTAGTAATCTGTCACTGTCTTTATTTCATTAAATAGACAGATGTGACCTAGATAACTAACAATATCCACCTGACAGATTTCAGCCAACTAACTCTAATACGGAAAACTCAATCAACATCATCAAACTTGGCCTGACCCAGGACTTGAACCCAGGACCTCCGGATGTACAGCCGTTCATTCTAGCTCCTAGACCACCTAGGCAGCTAGTTTGTCAACTAGGTAAGTAATATGATGACAAACTAACAAATCTTAATAGTCGTTACTGTGACAATATTGCTGTGTAATTGATTCATTGTTAGACATAATATATAATACGTTATAGTATATATAATACGTTAGTTGAGACAGAACTTGTAGCGACAGGTTATAAGTTACAGAAGCATATGGGCATATTGTATTATTGAGGATGTAAGTGATAACCAAATAATTGACATGAGGGATACTTTAGTAATTATCGTCACTATAAATTAAGTAAATTAAAAAGGGTTTGAGTTAAACGAGATCGGATCGCACAATAAAATAAAAAAAATAAGAATTTCATTATTAGTCACAAAATTTTCTATCTTAATACTTTCTTAGAGCTACGCGAATAATTGACATCTATACATTTAATAAAATTGTAACTAAGCCGAATCTGTACATTAAATATTTTTTGGATTTTTTTATTGAAATAGATATTATGTTATATATAATATTCGTCTGTATGTCTGTCTGTATGAGCGGAGCGAGGGTGAGTCGTTAGTTTAAAATATAACTATCTTTTGGTATTTCTTTTCGGATTTATTTTGATTCCAAGAAAGAACTTCCCGGTCGCGGTCAGTCGGGGTGTCGCGAGATCAATTACGCATTCAACTACGACGTTTAGACGGCTGGCCTACTGAGGTAGACCATAAAAATGAGAGGATTGCTCCCACAGTTCATTCTGCTATCAAAAAAGTATCAGCAAGTCATCATGTTCCAGTGCTTCTTTTAGCTTCACACCCGGCAGCTGATTTGCCGTTGGGCAAAGTTAAGGGGAGGGATACTTAGCTACCTGTCCCATATATAATATAAGTATTACGAGAAAATATTCTACATACTGACTTCAAAATCACGTCAAATAATTTATTATTTATTTATAGTGGTTTTATACCTGCACTTAAAACAGCGTCTCTTCCACAGATTCAATAAACAAAATCTATATTTGTCAATATATATATTTGTATATATTCTTATTTTTATAAATAATTGTAAATGTTGTTTTCAAAGATTTAAGCTAAGATAAAGGATAATTTAGGTATACTGGGCTTGGTCTAACACAGGATTTACATGACTAATGACTTCTCTAATGATCTTCTTAGAACATTTCACTGTGCATAAAACATATATCTTTACGAATATGTATGTAATCATTCTTTTCTTAATAGAGTTAGTTAATAATAGTTGTGATAATCCTATTAGTATTATAAATGTAAGGTTGTATTAAAATAAAATATTAATCGAACAGAAATTTCAAAGGGCTCGCCCTTTGTTTACAATTTGTTTTCTAAGATGTTGCCATGTAATAAAATACTTTTTTAATAAGAAAAAGTGATGGACAGTTGGCATTTTTACATTATTAATCATTTAAATCCTGTTTTAATTAAAAAGTAGACATAGCGGTAATTAGGTTTTTTTTTAACGTTGGGAAATGCATTTACTCACGAGGTGTGGGACTCACCGGCGAAATAAAGCCAGTACTACCCACTAAAACCCAACAAAACCTTCCCCCGTCTAATGGGGCGTCGCAGGATCGCTTACGCATTAAACTACGACGCCCCGACGGCAGGTCTGCCGAAGCAGACCACCACAACCATGGGGTCGCTCCAAGGTCCACTCTGCTATCAGAGAAGTACCAGGAGCAACCCACATGGTACACCGCCCACCGAAGAGGGCCACCTACCACCGCCCACCGAAGTGGGCCACCTCCCCGTGCGTTTCTTGGCTTCGCGCCCGGTTGGGTTGCCGGGCACTACTGAGCCCCCCCACCACGACAAGGTGAACGCACGTTGGGGGGGATAGCGGTAATTAGCGGCTGGATCTTAAATTATCATTAAACTTTACATAGAAAGTTTAAAAAAAGTAGCTTGTTAAGGGTTGAAACGATTGTTAAAAATATAATAATGCGAGCAAATTCATACGAACACCTTAAGTAAAATATGCTGTCTGGTAAAATTTAAGTTATAACCATTATATTAAGTTCAACGTTAATATAATAAAGAATTGTAAACTTTGAAATTCAGCTTTCTAGGCATATATACTTAGAATTTTTCGGCTTATCTCTAAAGTATGAATAAATATTTTCTTATAAATTCTAAAATAAATATTTAAGACTATACTATACTTTTTTCATAGTCACAGCTTTTTACTGTTTCAGGTAGCTTTTAAGCCTGAATTCGATTCTCGTGTAAAGATAATAAATAAGCTAAATACTGGAGGCGCAAAGCAATTTCAGAGAAAAGTGGAACCTATATCATTTTGTTTACTGTCTCAGTACATATTAAGTGAAGTGAACTGAAGTACTTTCTTTTTTTTTTATATACTTTTAGCCACTTTGAGACTGACTGTACTAGGTAATCTAATATATTTAAACGAGCAATTCTTGTGTTTATATATATATATATATATATATATATATATATATATATATATATATATATATATATATATATATAAACACAAGAATTGCTCGTTATATATATATATATATATATATATATATATATATATATATATATATATATATATATATAACCTGAATCTTGGAAACGGCTCCAACGATTTTCATGAAATAATCAAGGGCTTTCGGGGGCGATAAATCGATCTGGATTAGTCTTATGTTTGAGAAAACAAAGTTTTTACTTTTATTTTTTTTAAATATTTATTTCAGTATTTAGTTTTTTTTTAAAAAAACGCAAGGTTGACAATCATAGGTGTCCGGGTTCGAATCCCGGTCGGATACAAAGGTATAATTTTTTTTTGTTTTTTTTTTTGTATTTATTCAAGTTTATTTTATGTTTAAAGAAAATTGTACTTTTTAACCAAAAACTCCGAGCGAAGCTCGGTGGCCCAGGTACTAATAATTAAAGAAGCTTAGACAAAATATCATTCTACAATCGTTCAAGTAAAGAACTCCAAAAATATATGGTTCAGACATGTTAATATATCACATAACGACTAATACATCACAAGTTTACAACAAAACTAAATCAGAATAAACATTAAACAGATGTAAAATTTCAACATTCCTCGTACTGTAAGGTATATGTAAGTAAAATTAGATTGCACTATAACGTTTTTTCCATTTTTACTAATAATAAAAGCAGATTTTTATTTTATTGGTTTATCATTTCTTTAACAGAGTAACTAATTACAACATATACATAACCTTCACTTGGTAAAAGTTACAGTTATATATGTATGTGTAGTATTCAGCCCTTTTTAAAGTCCCGCTGCTGGGCACGGGCCTCCCTACAGTACGAGAGGGTTCAGGCTATAGCCCACCACGCTGGCCAAGTGCAGATTGGTGCATTTCACGTGTCTCTTGAAAACTTGCTAGGTTCTCTCAGATACGCAGATTGCCTCGCAATGTTTTCCTTCGCCGTTAAGATATGTGGCAATCATGTTGGAAATGATTCGCACATGAAAATATCAAACGTGCGAGACCCGGGATTTGAACCCGCTTTACTCGGTTTCTCAAGCAAGCGCGTTACGACTGGGCTACACTTATCTTTCTGATATAACACCTGGCTATAAAATAAAAACTAACATAAACATGAAATTGTAACTTGTATAAGTAGATTACGTTTTATTCCAAAATCAAGAAGTTTGTTGGAAAAGTTACTTATGGTGGTCCAAAAGGTCTGAATAAAGCTAGAACGGGTTACTAGTTTATTATATTATTATTATCAGACTTCAGTTTATACTTCAATATCTCAACCATATTGGTATCATAATAGTATGTTATACATGTAATTAATGTGATCAGCTAATAGTCTACTATTATTGTAATATAACTCAATCTAGCTTAATCATTCGAACCAAATTAATTAAATGCGGTAATTACTCGATACCATACTAATAAGTGGCCTAGAGAATTATTTGATTTTACTTATAATTTGTTATTAATTAGAGTTAGAAAAACGCCTAAACATAAACACTAAATCAAATAAAAAAAAAAAAAACTTGTATGTGTACTTACGTGCGCACGTAAGAAGTAAGACTTCTTTGACATAACAGATAGAACAAAAATAGCTCTTTAGCTATTTTTGTTTTTAACCGACTTCCGAAAAGGAGGAGGTTCTCAATTCTTCGGAATCTTTTATTTATGTATGTTCACCGATTACTCGAAGAAGCCTGAACCAATTTGGATTTTTTTTTGTTTCAAAGGGTATACTTCTCAGACAGTCCCATATAAATTTTATCGAAATCGGTCAAACAGTTTTTTTAAATCAACAAATAAATTAGTTTTTTTTAATAAATTGATTAATCGAACATGTTAAATAACTTTCTTCTAACAAATTACCTGCTTATTAGGTCTAGACTAAAAACGGACAAATAAAAACTTAAAAAAAACCGACTTTCACGCACTAAAATGTAAAAAATAACTAAACGGAGGTTTTCATTTAGAATAGATACCTAATCAGATATTTTCGAAGTCGGTGCCAGCCGACAATATTTTGAGATATGAATATCTAATAGGTAAATATGTGTTTTACGTATCGAAATATATATGATTTGCTTTGCATCGGCTGGCACCGATTTTGAAAATATCTGATTAGGTATCTATTCTAAATAAAAATCCCCGTTTAGTTATTTTTTTACATTTTAGTGCCTGGAAGTCGGTTTTTTTTAAGTTTTTAAATTTTATCCGGTACGTCGCAACTCCCTTTTTGTAAAAGGAATGCAGCTAACTTCGTCATGACGCTTTTTGGCTGTCGGTGTGCGCGCGCATCGTAAAAATTTTACTCTCATATTTTTTTCCAAACGTGCCAAAAGAAGTATAAGTTCGATAAACAAGCATTAGAATTTTACACATATTTTGTCAAATAGATAAAGAAATTATATAATAAAATAAAGATTAGATTCATACAATTATTACAAAGCTTGCTTTGTTAATACTTTTATATTAAATTAATTTTACTACATATAATTTTAATAACAACCGGTACTTATGTAGAGTTAAAATAGAACAACATATTTCAAAAAGTAGCGTAATACGCATACATTATTTTTAATTAACATACACAGTGTAACAATTTTTATTTTACTACATCCCATACAAAAAGATGTCTTATTTCCTTTATTTAGAGTCCAATTTAAAAGTGACCTCTTATATAAAAATGTTGGCCTTATAAAAGAATCTTGAGCCTTCAAAAATATAATATCCTTGAAAGCAATCGCCTGGTTAATTAATTAACCCAAAAGCACTACCGCGGTCGTTGGGGCCTTTATTAATTTTATACTACTTTTTCAACTCCAATCTCCTAATCGATTCGTGTAACGAGATTCTTGTATATTTTATTTATCGGCTTAAGATATTGATGAATTTTTTGTTCAGTTTAGTTCTTCAGTTTATTGAAAAACTTTTCAGACCTCATCTTATTAAATATTATGAATAGGCGTAAATATTAAAAGTATTATATTTGCATAATGTGATATTCTTAAATACTAGCGGTACACCCTTGCTCCGCTCGGGTTTGTCACTAGTTACGTTTTAATATTTAATATAGATTTCTCAGATATGAGATATTTTCCTGCAGTAAAAAGTATCCTAAATGTTGACTCGGATAACCAGCTATCATCATACCAAATTTCATTAAAATCTGTCCAGTGGTTTTCTTGTGATGCGTTCCAAAACAGACAGACAGACAAAAATTCTAAAAACTAGATTTGGCTTCTGTATCGATAATAATTACTATTTCAATAATATATTGCAAAAAGCATTTTTAATGTACAGATTCGACTCACTTAGAATTTTGTTATATATGTATAGATGAATTTTACCTACTGTAGTAAGTAGTAACATATAAAGCTGAAGCAGATTTTTGTTTGTTTGTATGAATCTTAAGAACTGACAGTCTTTTTGTATTTTATGGCCTATTTAACAACACACTACAATATTTAGAAGTTATGTAATTACAAGTGAATAAAGTAAACGGGCGGCACCGCGAGCAATATTATGTACATATTATATACATGTATGCGATGAATATTCATTAAGCTTACGCATAGGACGGAACTACTTGATATTTGCTGTTTATTTTTTTAAGGCTGGACAGAATTCACCGACACTGTTTATGTTGTCCAAATACCAAACAGAATAAAAAAACACAATTTAATTTAATTTAGTTAAATAACCACTTCTCTTCGGCCATGTACTTACTATCTAATAAGCACTCGTGAAGTATTTGTAATATCTTTTTACACTATGATAACCTTTCGCAGGAATTGATTAATATATAATATGTGATAAAAAAGTGCTCTTTGACCCTCCAGCGCATAAATTATCAATATGTACAAAAATCACGCCAATCCTTTGCGTTGACGATAAAGTAACAAATGTATGTATATGTAAATCTAAAAAAGCATGACATTACTTAATTTCAACTATGTAGGTACTTTTCTACAATTTTTCACAATTCATTGACTCGTTTATTTTTTTGCAAAAAAAAAACGCAAATAACAAAATGTAAAGTAAACAAAAATATGTTTGTACACGTGGCGCGTGTAAGGGATACGAAGTGCGACAAACATCGCGGAAAGCAATGATCGGCTAAGCCGGCTAGACGGCCGATTAGTCGGCCTTTTTCCGCAAAACTCATAGTTTTCCTTGTAAAAAAATGCATATAATAAGTTTTTTCAATAAAAAAAAAAAAAAAAACAATTAATAAACTAAGATTAATAAGGTTGTAAATAACAAATACGTATAGACTTCATTTAGTTCAGCGTCTCAGACTGATATACTTACTGAATACTAGGAAAACTGTTGAAAAGATTTTTTGGTTTTATTTGTTGGAATTTATAACAAAATTGTACTACACTGCTCTAGTACTCTAAATAAAAAAATCAAATTACCTAAGCTCTGGTAAACAAGAAGCTTTTCCTTATGAAGATTATAACTCAAAGCTTCCAATTTACAGATACAGAACCATTACTTTGAAAATTCGACTCTTACCTGACCAACTTTTAGTTTATCCTAAAGCACTTTCTTTACTCAGTCAGCTCCATAACTAATTTACTTAAACTTTTAACGATATTAAACTAACAAAGCCAGTTTGTGTAAACAAAACCAACCATGAAATCCGGCAAAAAAGTTCCCAAACTGCGCCGAAATTCAATCCCAGGGCAATTTCATTTTAATTTATAGTTACTCAATTGAGTAATAGCAGTTGACGCAAAAACCCACCGAATGTACGCAAATTGACCACCAGAGAGTAAATTCACTTTTAAACTTTATGCACACGTAACGACCTTAACTGTTATATGAACAAACTTCTGATAATTTTATTTGAAAACTATATTTTTAACTAAATAATGTTTATAAACATAAATTATTCATTTTTTATGATATTCTAAATGATATTAAATAAAATAAATATAATATTATGTTTATTTACTGTTTTAATAATAAAAATATTTTTCATTTTGCTCCTGTTTGCTGCAGTGTAAATATTCATTTTTGCGCATTGGTCTTGGTCTTGGTCCACTTTATGGAAAGTGGTTATCACCTCATCATATTATGTTATCAACGCATTCATGAATAATAAAATACCAGAAACTACTTCAAGTTTCCTTTTTAAATAGCTTTTGCCAAAAAAAAACCTATGGATGAAAATGTGTAGAATTAAATAAATTGGTTCATATAACTATTAAAAGTGTAATTTTTGAGTTTTTCCTTATATCCCATAATACTTGCGCTATCAAAACAAAACTAATGACATATGATTCATCAAGATTAGTTAAGCCGCTTAGTAATTACGACGGAACGTAGGATGGGACAGACATATATCATACATACCGGTTAAACCCATAACTCCCCTTAAGAAATCGCCCCTGTCGGGTAAAATAGATGCGTGTTCGAATCAACAAAAGTAGGTTTCAAGTAATGCATAAGCATGATTCAAGTTTATAGATTAATTTCAATCAAAATATAACTAACTAGCGACTCACGCTCGCTTCGCTAACGTTTGTCCCTAGGTACGTTTTTACAGTTAGTATAGAATAAACAATATAATATGTATGTGTACATACATAGGTATAGAAAAGTGAGTACCTACTTTAAAAAATTAATATATATATATATATATATATATATATATATATATATATATATATATATATATATATATATATATATATATATATATATATATATATATATATATATATATATATATATATCGCTTACTTGATAAATGATTTCCCAAACTTTCATCAGCTTTTCACCCTTTTAAGAGATGATTTCCGGGATAAAAACTATCCTATGTCCTTCCCAGGGTATCAAACTATCTCCATACTAAATATCATCTAAATCGGTTCAGCGGATTAAGCGTGAAAAGGTAACATACAGACAGACAAGAGTTACTATCGTATTTATAATATTAGTATGGATATTAGAATGTGTGTTCTTCTAACTGGTTATCTATTTTTATTTTAAAAATTACATTAAAAAATTCATTTACAATTTAATTCTTACTTTCATCAATCAAAAATGACACGTCATTAAGAAACGCCCATTTTCATCCCGTTCCGAAGCACTAATGACAACAGTTCGCGTTCTGGGGTCGCGAATTTCATTTGAATACATCGTAAAAATACTTGTTATACGGTCTATGTTATAAGCGCTATATTATTAAATAATTAAAAAATATAAAGAATGTGGATGTACAAGCTAAATATGAGCAACGTCTAAACATTTAGTGTTCAATTAGAGATAGTATCTTTTACCGTAAGGCAAGTAGTATTCATTTCGATAATAATTCACATAATATGTATGTAAATATCAGAAGTGTTTGACCCGGGATTCGAACCCGCTATGGTTGGTCAACCAAGCGAGCGTTTCACAATTGAACTAGACAGTTCTTGGATGACATGTTTTCACGTATATGTAAGATGTGGAATGAATTACCAGGCGAATATGTCTCAATAATAGGAAATAAAAACGTTTATGCGAGTAAATAGGATATTTACATTTTAAATGCAAGCAATAGGCAGTGGTGACACTTACTCTCAGGTGGGCCATCTCGAATCGTCTTCTGATCGTTGAAAGATGTAAAAATGCATATTTTCATGAATTTTGTTTCAACAGTTATATATTACACTCTACTATACCATCTTCTGCCTTTACTTCTCGTATCAAAATACTTATTAGAAAAATATCGTCCAAAATATTTTTAACTAGAAATAAATTGGAATTTAACTTCATACAAGTAGATTATCTATCGCTGTCTATACACTTTCTTACTTTATTAAATCCTTTTAGATAGAAATATGCATTAGTACTGCTAATTGAAGCGGAGCGTTTGAGTTTTCTTTATAAATATTACGTAACTACGTATACGTACCAAAGACAAGGTAAACATTTACTCTTCTAATGACCATAATATTATATTGGAAAATAAGGATAAGAAATAGATTCATATTTTTTTTGTGATTTATTTCTCGTTTGGAAGATTAAGTAGTAAATTAAACTGGAAAAAATCAAACAAATAAAAACAGTTTTTATCATTCAAAAAAACTATTTTGTTTAAATGAATAACAAACTATAACAAGCGAGCAGATGCTGCATCCCAAACCACATTAACACCAGCATGCCAATTTTGTTTTTTTTTTTGCAGAATTTGCTGCAACGCTTTTTAGCGTATATAGATACACATTGAAAGTTTGTAAATAATTGTAAATGAAGTTTATCTTTTCCCTTCATTAAATTTGAATGTGACATGTAAGGAATTTTATCATTTCCATGTGTTGTCAGCGTGGACTAGCGACTTCCCCTCGCTCCACTCGGGTTTGTCCCTAGGTACGTTTTACGGTTAGTAGTTTCTCAGAGACGAGATATTTTCCCTCAATAAAGAGTATTCTATATGTTGACCCGGATAACCAGCTATCATCATACCAAATTTCATCAAAATCTGTCCAGTGGTTTTCTTGTGATGCGTTCCCAGAAGGACAGACAGATACATAGACAGACAAACAGACAAAAATTCTAAAAACTATAGATTCGGCCTCTGTATCGATAATAATGAGAATTGCAATAAGATTTTTCAAAAAATATTTAATGTACAGATTTGACTCAGAATTTTAATATACATAATTTTGTTGAATGAGCTTTAAATGTTGTTTGTCTTTCCAAGTAAGATGTAATTATGTTCTTATAAGAAATTCTTATGTTAATGTTATGAATGTTATGAAAAATATTTATTTTGTTAAAGCTTCATAACATTATGGGTCATAATAAAAATAAATCTTTCCATAAAATCGCAAGTCAGTTTTTATTTTGCCAAAATTAACGGAGTGTTTATAAAAACACATATATTTATACATATAATAAAATTGTAACTAAGCCGTATCTGTACATTAAATATTTTTTTTAGAAAATCTTATTGAGATAAACATTATTATCAATACAGAGGCGGAATCTATAGTTTTTAGAATTTTTGTCTGTCTGTCTGTCTGTATGTATGTATGTATGTATGTCTGTCTGTCTGTCTGTCTGTCTGTTACCGCATCACAGAAAAACCACTGGAGGGATTTTGATGAAATTTGGTATGATAATAGCTCGCAACATAAAGGACACTTTTTACCGCGGGAAAATATCTCATTTCTGAGAAAAAATACAAAAACTACAATGTAAGAGAATACTAATATGTAAAACCTAAGAATTTGGTTTTTGGTCACCTGAACGCGGGCGGAGCCGAGGGCAATGCTAGTAATATTTACTTTTGAAAGTATATACTGACAGTTTTACACGAAATCAATTGAAAATACACCGTATTGAGTTTATATTCCTTTAAACAGCTGTAAAATCGAATCTCTCTACTTAAGCCACAACCAATTCCTTTTGTTCTACTTTCTTATTGCAATATCAGAGTAACAACCAGTGCAACTCGACCCCTTGATTTCTTGACGTAACATTATAATAAAGGAATCTCAATTTATTTCCTAAGACAATAAGGTCTTGCAATCTTGGCCCATTTTATTCCAACTAGGGTAAATCTTCATCTCTACTTGAATTTTTGGGGGCATTTGTGGTTTTCTTTTAGTTTCTTTTGTTTTAATTCATCATTTTAAAAATTACTGTTTGTAGTGTGCCTTAATATACGAGTATGTTTATGGCTGGTAGGAATTTGATATTAGTATGGAATTGTAAACGTTTGCGATCATCATATAAATCTATATATTATTCTTTAATCTTTCTATTTTAGATTTATTAGTAGCTTTTACAGTATTTTATGGTCGTCTTAACAAAGACCTTTCGCTTAAGCCGATAATTCATGAAACAGGAATCTTAGGTAAATGTTCCTGATAAAAAAATCCTTATAAAGGTGAACTGACTAGGAAATAGTTTTGGAAAAATCATCCTGTAAAAGAGTTAAATAGGGGATGAAAATTTGTATAAATTTTTAACTTATATTACTACATTGGTTAACTGAAAACAAAATCCAACTGGAAAAATGAATATGCAAGGAACAGCTAGCCGTACATAATATGCTGATATTGGTCCAGACTTAGACAATTTATGTACACTAGTGCTCGCCCAGTGATCGGAATTTGACTATAAGCATTATTGAAAATTTATAAATCTATACGTATAATAAAACTGTACAAGTCGAACGTCTGTACATAGAAAAAAAATGCTAAAAACCAAGGCAGGGGGATGTAAGAAGAGAAATAGAACAAATCCAGTTTTTTTTTTAAATTGTGTCTCTGTCTGCTTGTCTGTTTACACGGGCTAATCTCCAAACCTGTTGGGTCGATTTAAATGAAATTTTGCATGGTGGTACCTTATATCCCCGGTCAACATATTAGATACTTTTCATCCCGGAAAATGAAAGAGTTCCCGTGTTATAGTTAAAAAACTATAGTAACTTATACAGTTTAGTACACAACAACTTATGCACCTAGCACAGCAAGTAGGGTCACTACAAACTGATTCAAACGTTTCGTTAATAATACTTTATTGTTTTTTGTCTAATTACATACGTACATAATCTATGTATATATAAATGGGCAAAATTCAAAAAATAGTTCAATACCTTATTCTCTTCGGCTTTATTTATTTTTTAAGATCTGGTAGTAAGTAGCAAGTAATTTATGGACTAAAGACGTTGTATGGTCGATTTATAAGTGCTTGTCGAAAATATTTTAATAAAATGTTTTAAAATTATTATAGGTATTTAACTTTTTTTATTGTATTTATATAAATTATCTTTTTTATGCTTCTTATTTATGGCTCAGTTTTTCAAATTTATCTCCATTAAATAATATGTAACATTTATAGTGAACTATCGCCATCTATCGAGAGTATGTAGAATCAGTTAGTATTTGTATGAAGTAGTAATGTAACAGGCGGCTCTGTGAGTTACAATATTTCTAGTGTCCTTGTTAATAACTTTGCTAAAACTTTGTAAATAAAGTGATAGAAATTAACCTGTTACTTTTAGTATTATTTTATATTTTTTCTGATATATTTAAGGTAAATTGGAATCTAAAAGAAAATAAAATAAATAGCAGTTCATATATGAAGACAATCCAGTTAATTTTTTTTGTCAAGTACAGAAAGATTAGATTCGAATCCTTCGAAACGAAGCTTTTTTTGAAAAAGTAACATATTTTATACTAGCGACTCACCCTCGCTCCGCTCGGGTTCATCCCTACTTACGTTTCAACGTTTAGTATAGATTTCTCAGAGATGAGATATTTTCCCGCAGTAAAATATCCTATATGTTGACCCGGATAACCAGCTATCATCATACCAAATTTCATTAAAATCCCTATAGTGGTTTTTTCGTGATGCGGTAACAGACCGACAGACCGACAAAAATTCTAAAATCTATAGATTCGCCCTCTGTATCGATTATAAATGTCTATTTCAATAAGACTTTCCAAAAAATATTTAATGTACAGATTCGGCTTAGTTAGAATTTTATTATATGTATAGATTAAGCCAAATAGTTCCTTTCATAATCATTTGCGCGGAGGTCGAAACTGCGACTTTTGATGCAGTAAGGAGGCAATGGTACAGTTTACAAATAATAAACAAATATATGTATTTTCTAAATAAAATATATTAATTATGTCTGTACGCTTACGTTTTTCATTTAAAAAAAAAAATCTTAGGGATGTACACATTTCTATTCTTTAACATTGTTATGTTATAGGTATATTTACCTAATAGAAAAAAAATAATTAAAGTTAATATAAAATATGTAATTTATAATAATAATAAAAGCTTGTCAAAAAACAGTATGCGAATCACTTTTACTTTTCCCACTTTTTTGCTTCTTCATCCACTGTCACTTTCCTATCTTTATTTGGGGTCTGGTTTCCTATACGTCTGCGCTAGAATGATTTGTCTTTGGTTATCAACGGTGGGGTATTTTGTCTTTTCAGATCTATCTCGACGGTGGACAGCCAAAGGACTATTGATCTGCCTTTTTCTTTTTCTCTGGTACAGGTTCTTAGCACTCTATTCACAGCGTATCCTTCGTCTCGCCTTAGTCTACCCTTTTTGAATCTCTTCGTTACCGATGACACTCTGAAGTACTTATACTCTCACGTAATATATGTTACGCGCTTCTTTAAGCGCTTCTATATTATTAATTTTCCTTTTTGTTATTTTCAGTTCCTTGCAATTTTTTAAAACATTTTAAACATAAATAAAAAAATAAACGGATAAACTTTGGTTGTAATCAAAATTATTATTAAGTAAAAAATTGCTTGACCATCCTCTTAAATGAATGTACTCGTAAAAGGAAATAAATATACTTTACTAATATGAAATTTTATAAAAATGTATTTTTTAAAAGGAATTTAGAGATCAATGAGAAGTATTATATTTTCTATGTATTGTTAAAGTTCACTAGCTTGGTTCTTAAATTATGCGACACTATACACTAAGCCTGCAGTGTATGATACACAAAGGAATTCCAATTTAAAACATGCACCTACTAAATTACTGTGAATACGACAGTATTAGTTTTTGTATGTTGGAAAATATTACTTATTTATAATATTATTGTATATTGGTGTATATTAATCTATTGTAAAAATGAAATATTTTTTTGTTTGTTTGTTATTTATACCAAATAAGCTCCGAAACTACTGGACCTACTTAGATGTTTCGTGAGAAGATAGTTTGAGACCCTGGAAAAGGACAAAGATAGTTTTTCCTTAAGGAAGTGCAAATGGGAATGAAAATTTGTATGGGGAATCAACCTAGGGACGAATCCGAGCGCAACGAGTGTAAGTCGCTAGTAATATTATAAAGAGGTAAAGTTTGTGAGATTGTGAGCTTGTAACGTTGTAGGTGGTAATCTCCGGATCTACTGAACCGATTTAGATATAAGAAGATAATTTAAGACCCTGGGATGGATATAGGATACTTTTCATCCTGGAAATCATACCTTAAGGGGATGAAAATGGGGATGAAAGTTTGTATGGGGAATCAAGCTAGTCGCCAGTTTTAAATGATTTAGTTTAGACCGTTTTCGTGAAAGACCACTCCACACAAGAAAGGTGTGAGTGAGATCATGCTACAAGAACAATGAAGTAAGTAAATACAGAATATTTAGATATTACGATTTACAAGTGTTCGTCTAGTAGTCAAAATTTAAATCAAAATGCATTTGGTAATATTATTTCTATATCTATACATAATTATTATCGATACAGAGGCCGTATCTATATTTTTTACGAAAAACCACTTGACAGATTTGGTGAAATTTAGTATGATGATAGTTGGGTATCCGGGCAAACATATAGAATACATTTTACTGCGGGATAATATTTCATCTCTGAGAAATCTATACTAACCGTTAAAACTTTCCGTTCCGTTCCGTTCTTTAACAGTTGATTTAATAAAATAACATTCGCTTTTATTAAGGTTAGATACCACATGGAGTAACACAAAGGTTAATTTCTTAAGCGAGGGATACGATTTGCAATCGTTTGGCAGGATGATAGTGGTAGGGAGGGAGGAGGTGGGAGGGGTGAGTCTCCCCATTCCCCCCATACCACTACCATTACAAGGTAATATATCTTTCTTGAAAAAAAATTAAAACAAATTCCATAGAGCTAACCTCAAAATTATTACATTGTAATATTAACTTTGAATTGCAACTGCTTCGGCGCTGCAGAAGTTGCAGCCCTTTCGCCTATGCGTGAAGAGAGCGGGAGAGGAGAAGAGTGGGGAGGGGAGAGTTTTCTCCGGAATATTTGTTTTTCAATTATAATATGGCTGAGGCTATTCGGACACTAACGTGACTACAGCGGTAATTTAGCGTGACTGGCACTCTAGATAAATTATCTGACGAATTAGAAACTTTTGCCCACAAACTCCTGCCAAACGAATGCAAATCCAACCCTAAGCGAGTGTAAGTTGCCAGTTTTACATATTTATCTTGGTCTAATCAATAAATTGGATATTATTCAGTATCCTTATTCTGCCTGTGACATTGTCCACATTTAAAATCTTAATTATGACTTCTAATTCTCACCAAAATTCGTTCAACGATTTCGTATACCTGTTGATAGCTTTAAACATTCAAAGATACACGTATTATCTATATTATAATAGCAAAATAAAAAGACGCCTACTCTACATTTTAGTACAGCCGTGGCAAAACATGTCTGTGGTTTAGTTTCGAGGCGTTTGGCATGAAAACGTTGACAGTGTGCAGCGCCAGCATTGAGCATGTCTAATGAAACAGCTTTATAGGTGTGGAGTAGTGGTATCCCGTGACTTTAGTTCACATGTAAAATAATGAAAATTTGTAAATATGTTTATGACAGGTTTTTTCCCATTTTAAAAGTTAAAGAAAGCCTTTCTTTTCTGAATTAAGGCATTAATACCATTACAAGCGATTTACCCTGACTTCATTTGGGTGTGCCCCTAGGTACGCGGATTTTGTTCACAACACAATGTCATGGGTTTTAATTTTAAAAATAGTTTTTCTTATTAGAACCTTATATACTTTCATATGCATTTAGCAAAAAGTTTTTATTAAGCATCTTCCAAAAAGGAGGAGGGTCTCAATTCGTCAGTCTTTTTTTTATGTATGTTCACCGATTACTCGAAAACTCCTGAACCGATTTGGATTTTTTTTAATTATGCCAGACCCCATCGAAGGCCTTTGTGATATCAAGGCTAAGTGCTAGCACCTCCTCCTTACTCTTAATAGCTGCTGCCCAACGGTGAGCCAGAAACGCTAGAAGATCACCAGTACGAGCATATCAAAATCCGTATTGTCGGTCGTTAAATAGCTGATTCTCTTCTAGGTACGCTAGGAGCCTGGTGTTAACATAAAAAAACTATAAAATTCAATTTTCTTTTTAATGAGTTTAATTAACGGTTTTTTTGAACCAAACTGGAAATTTATTGTTATAATTTATAACTTTTAAAAAACATTAACTAAGGTTTCTATTAATCAGCTACCGGGTCAGGTTGCCTTGCGACATAGGCCTCCTCAAATTCCTTTCACATTTGTCTATCTAGCGCTGTCCTTCTCCAGCCCTTAGGCAGATCATCCTCCCATCTTTTAATCTGTGTCCCTCTACGTCTTTTCCATTTCTTGGGTACACTTCTGTGACTTTTTTGGTCCACATTCCCGTATGTGTTCTCATCATATTATTATTTATAACAATTACTACTGGCTAAATCCACATTGCTCCCAGTCAATTTTAGCTAGCTCTTCATTAATTTTATTATAGTCAGCAGCGTAAAACCTACGTACTAATTGTGTGTGTGTACAATAATCGTGTCAAGTATTTATATCTATACGAAGAGGTGGAGGTGGTCATCCTGTGGTAATGATAATAGGGAAACTCTAGATACTATACAAGGTGTATCAAATAAGACTAAATCTAACTTTCTACTATTTATATTGTGATAAACCATAAAAGCATATATGAATAGTAGAAATCCTTTTTGGTGTACAACTTATATAGTTGTCATGATTTAACAGATTATATATCGTTTATTTTAATAGATAGACCGTACTACATAGTTGCAACTAATTTTAGCACTAGAAGTCAAAGGTTAATATTAGTCAAGCATTTAAATTATCAAACATTGTTTTCAATTCAATTTAATATGTGCATTTTGTACATTTTTTAACCTTTTACTTCCCTATTGTCAAAGGAGTTGGTATCTAGTAAAGCATCCTCTGTAATATTTTATACTGTACTATTGTATAAATAAAATTAATACCTATTTAAGATTGGATAATACTCGTATAATTATTAACTATTCAACTAAAATAATTTTAATATAAAACTAATTTTCGGAATGTTTGTTGTTTTATTTTGTTTCGCGTTCTCGGTGTACCAAATGCTTTAAAGTAAAAAAGACTGAAAAATTTAACATATCAAATGGACTAAGATCCCGCTGCAAGATACCTACGTTCATAGCGTATTTAATCCAAACCAATTTTTTATATACAACAAATTGATCTGATTTTTTTTTAACAAATTGAATTGTTTTGACCGGGTTGCCTATTAAAATGTGCCCGCTAGTATGTTTAATTAAATAAATAATATTTGACTTTTTGGAATGAAAACGATGCACTTGTTATTAAAATGAATGACACTTCACTTCATAGAAATATAGGTAGAGATCTTGAAAAGTGATAGCTGCCGTCGCGCACTTGGCCGCAACTTCTTCGCAGCCAGCTGTAAACAGGTCATATTTTGTTACGCTTATACGTTCGTCGTGTATATTCATCATTTATATATCAAATGAAAGCTAATTTTTTTCTGTACCTGATAGAGTACGTCTACCTATGTAAAAGTGGCCGTAAAGTGGTTGCGAGTCATTAAAGATCATTTTGTTACATTTATACGTTCATGGCGTATATTCATCGTTTATATATCAAATTAAAGCTATTTTATTTCTGTTCATGATAAAATACCTCTCACCTATGTAAAAGTAGCCACAATGGAAAGAAAAGAATATAATATTATATTATATCATTTGTCAAACAATAACAACGGTTACCATGGCAACAAACAGTTAACTAACGCGCTGATTCTCTTTCACTTTAATCTACCTTAGCATTGCCCGCGGCTCCACCCACGTTCAGATGACCAAAAACCAAATTCTTAGGTTTTACATATTAGTATACTCTTATAATGCAGTTTTTGTATTTTTCTCAGAAATGAGACATTTCCCCGCGGTAAAAAGTATCCTATATGTTGACCCGGATAACCAGCTATCACCATACCAAATTTCATCAAAATCCCTCTAGTGGTTTTTCTGTGATGCGGTAACAGACAGACAGACAGAAAGACAAACAAAAATATTAAAAACTATTGTTTCGGCCTTTATATCGAAAATAATGTCTATTTTAATAAGATTTTTCAAAAACTATGTCATGTACAGATTTGGATTAGTTAGAATTTTATTATATGTGTAAATACAATTTTTTAACAGAACGATCAATGACTCAACTAGCCGATCCGGTACTTGAAACTAAGTACTAACACATACCTCCGTATGTGCAGCCGTCCATGCTACTAAGTGGCTACCTAGAACCTACCTAGGCAGAAAATTACCTAGGAAAATAAGTATATTAAATATAGAAATAAGTGTGTATTCAGCCCTTTTTAACGTCCCACTGCTGGGCACGGGTCTCTCTTCAGTACGAGGGGAATCAGGCCATAGTCTATCACACCGTCCAAGTGCGGGTTGGCGGACTGAAAATTTGCTAGGTTCTCTCAAACATGCAGGTTTCAATCAATCGTGTAGGAAATGATTCGCACATGAAAATGTCAGAGGTACATAATACTTAAAATTTTAGTTCACAGAAATACGGTTAAATTAGCTGACTTCGAAAAAAAAATGGACATATTGTTCGATTTGTACATATGTATGTATTGTATACAAATTTATTTCTAATTTTATAATTTAAGGCAGTGGTAGCCCAGTGGTAACGCGCTCGCTTGGGAAACCGAGTGAAGCGAGTTGTTAACCCCGGGTCTCGCACCTCTGATATTGTCATATGCGAATCATTTCGGTTGAACTGTACAATAATGTACATATATGACATCGATTTAAGGAGGGAGAGAGGGTGGGGGAGTAGGGGAGGGGTGAGGGGAGGGGTGAGGGTAGGGGTGAGGGGAGGGGTGAGGGGAGGGGTGAGGGGAGGGGTGAGGGGAGGGTGAGGGGAGGGGAGGGGAGGGGTGAGGGGAGGGGTGAGGGGAGGGTGAGGGGAGGGGTGAGGGGAGGGGTGAGGGGAGGGGTGAGGGGAGGGGTGAAAGGGACTCACCTTTTAAGGAAAAACCGCGGAGGCTAGTAGTTTTCGAGATATTAAATTTTCAAAATTTCAAGTTTTGAGGTTAAATTATTGTGAAAACAACTAGCATGCACTTAATTTACATTGTCGTATATTTCAACTAGAATGATTACCTAAACACAATAAGTGACAGTTTTAAGAGAACTTTTTGATTTATAATAATAGGTACCGGAAAAAGTGGCTACGGATTAAGAAAAAAGTTCTAAATGTTCTAGTCGTTCTGGCACTCGCCGGCCGCTACCGCGGCACACTTGCTTTGCTCGCTCGGCTCGTGCGTAGTGGTCACAGTTCTAATCTAACCAACCTAGAAAGAAAGGTATACAATCGTACAGTTGAGCCGCCATTTCTAACATGATTATCACTTGCCTTACGGTGTTAAATATATTAGAAAATGCAAATTTTATATGGAGACTTTTTTAGTAAAATTTAGATTAAGACTTGATAACTTATTTTTTACTACACCATTGAATTGAAAACCATATTATAAGTCTCAATAAGTTTTATTATATGATTTATTGCTAAGTCTGTGGCTAGTAGTGTTATTGTAACATTATTTACCTAGGGTATAATGCACTTTTAAAAGACATTTCATTTTGAAAATCCGCATTTAAATTTTTGAATAATATTAAATCGCATAAAAAAAATTATAAACTAAATTAAGCGACAAATAATAATAATAAAAAAATAATAATAATTAATATAATAATAATAATTTATTAGCCAAAAATGTTTACAAATTTGTACAAAATTATTTAAGTCAAAAAACAGTATCGCTATTATGTGAATGAAGCATCTGTAAGCTCACATGTCAGTGAACTTAGCAGATCATTGTCCAGCAGATCAAAAAAAAATGTGAGTTCTATTCGCATGCACCTGAGTTCTACAGTTCCTGATACTTTTTAGAAATAGTTCTGGCGTTTTTACCTTAAAAAAAGTCAATTGACAAAATGATCTGCTAACTTCCCGTAGCAGATCATTTTGCACAAAATCAAAAACAAATGTGAATTCTTTGCGCAAGGAGCCGAGTTCTACAGTTCCTGATACTTTTCAGGAATAGTTCTGGACTCTCGTCCAAGTTCCAACAGATCAAATCCGAATTTTTGAAAAGTCGGATAATACCATTTTTAATGTTTTAAATTATTGCAAAAGCTTAGAACTCTTTCATTTATCACAGATCTGTACCAGAACTCTAATGTAGAACTCGATTCGAGTCCAGAACTCACGTCCAAGTGCCAGCAGAGCATACCAGAAACGTTGGAAAATGTGAAAAAAAAATCTATTTTCATTGTTTTAAATTATTTAGAAAGGCTAGAAGTTAGAACTCTTTCGTTTAGAACAGATCTGTACCAGAAACTCTAATGTAGAACTCGTTTCGGGTCCAGAACTCACGTCCAAGTGCCAGCAGAGCATACCTGAACGTTGGAAAATATGAAAAAAAAAAACACTTTTCATTGTTATAAATTAGTTAGAAAGGCTAGAAGTTAGAACTCTTTCGTTTATAACAGATCTGTACCAGAACTCTAATATAGAACTCGATTCGAGTCCAGAACTCACGTCCAAGTGCCAGCAGAGCATACCTGAACGTTGGAAAATATGAAAAAAAAAATCTATTTTTATTGTTTTAAATTATTTAGGAAGGCTAGAAGTTAGAACTCTTTCAATTATAACATGATCTGTACCAGAGAACTCTAATGTAGAACTCGGAATTTAGAGTCCAGAACTCACGTCCAAGTTCCTAGCAGAGCCATACCTGAAACGCGGGAAAATATAAAAAAAAAACTATATTTATTGGTTTTTAATTATTTAAAAAGGCTAGAAGCTAGAACTCTTGCGTTTAATAACAGATCCTGTACCAGAAACTCTAATATAGAACTCGATTCGAGTCCAGAACTCACGTCCATAGTGCCAGCAGGAGCATACCGAGAACATTGGATAAATATGAATTAAAAATTACTATTTTCATTGTTTTCAAATTATTTTAAAAAGGCTAGAAGTAAGAACTCTTTAGTTTATAATAGATCTGTACAAGAACTCTATTGTGGAATTCGATTTCTGAGTCCAGAAACTCACGTCCAAAGGCCAGCAGAGAATACCAGAAAGTTGAAAAATATGAAAAAAAAACTATTTTCACTTGTTATTAAATCATTTAGGAAGGCTAGAAGTTAGAACTATTTGGCTTATAATAGATTCAGTACCAGAACTCTAATGTAAAACTCGTTTCGAGTCCAGAACTCACGGTCCAAGTGCCAGCAGAGCATACCAGAACATTTGGAAAATATTTTTTTTGAAAAAAAAAAAAACTATTTGCATGTTAGTAAAATGATTTAGGAAGGCTATGAAGTTTAGATACTCTTTCGTTTATAACAGACCTAGTACCAGAAACTCTAATACAAGAAACTAAATTCGAGTCCAGAACTCACGTCCAAGTTCCAGCAGGAGCATACCTGGAAACGTTGGAAAATATGAAAAAAAAAAAAAATAGTTTGATTGTTTTAAATATTTCGAAAAAGCTAGAAGTTAGAACTATTTCGCTTATAACAGATCTGTACACAGAACTCTAATGTTAGAACTCGTTTTCGAGTCCAGAACTCACGTCCAAGGTCCAGCAGGAGCCATACCTGAACGTTGGAAAATATGAAAAAAAAAACTAGTTTTGGATTGTTTTTTAAATTATTTAGAAGAAGAAAGGCTAGAAGTGTAGAACTCTTTCGCTTATAACAGATCTGTACCAGAACTCTAATGTAGAACTCGTTTCGAGTCCCCCAGAACTCACATACGAGTTCCAGCAGAGCATACCTGAACGTTGGAAAAATATAAAAAAAAAGCTTAAAAAAAATATTTAATTTGTTTTAAAATTATTGAAAAAGGCTAGAAGCTAGAAACTTCCTTTCGTTTATAACAGATCTGTACAAGAACTCTAATGTAGAACTCGATTCGAGTCCAGAACCTCCACGTCCAAGCTGCAGCAGAGCATACCAGAACATTTTTTTGGAAAAACAATATTGAAAAAAAAAAACTATTTTCATTGTGTTTGTAAATTATTTAAAAAGGGATCCTAGAAGTTAGAACTCTTTATCATTTATAACAGATCAGTACCAGAACTCTAATTTAGAACTCGTTTTCGAGTGCAGAAACTCATGTCCAAGTGCAGCAGAGCATACCAGAACATTGGAAAATATGAAAAAAAAAAAAACTATTTTCATTGTTTATAAATTATTTAGGAAGGCTAGAAGCGTTTAGAACTCCTTCGTTTATAACAGATCAGTACAGTGTCCCAGAACTCTAATTTAGAACTCGTTTCGAGTGCAGAGAACTCATGTTCCAAGTGCCAGCAGGAGCATACCAGAACATTGGAAAATATGAAAAAAAAACAAAACGTTATTTTCATTGTTATAAATTATTTAGTGAAGGCTAGAAGTAAGAACTCTTTCGTTTTATAACAGACCTGTACCAGAACTCTAATATAGAACTCGATTCGAGTCCAGAACTCCCACGTCCAAAGTTCCAGCAGAGCATACCTGAACGTTGGAAAATATGAAAAAAAACTAGTTTGATTTTCGTTTTAAATTATTTAGGAAAGGCTAGAAGTTAGAACTCTTTCACTTATAACAGATCTGTACCAGAAACTCTAAGATAGAAACTCGTTTCGAGTCCAGAACTCCACGTCCAAGTTCCAGCAGAGCATACCTGAACGTTGGAAAAATATTAAAAAAAAGCTAATTTGTCATTGTTTTTAAATTATTTAAAAAGGCTAGAAGCTTAGAACTCTTTCGTTTATAACAGATTCTGTACCAGAACTCTAATGTAGAACTCGAATTCGAGTCCAGGAACCTCACGTCCAAGTGCCAGCAGAGCAGAGCTACAGAACATTGGAAAATATGAAAAAAAAAACTATTTTCATTGTTTTAAATTATTTAAAAACGCTAGAAGTTAGAACTCTTGCGTTTATAAACAGATCAGTACCAGAACTCTAATGTAGACCTCGTTTCGAGTCCAGAACTCACGATCCAAGGTCCTAGCAGAAGCATACCTTGAAACGTTGGAAAATATGAAAAACAAAAAAACTAGTTTGATTGGTTTTAAATTATTTTAGAAAGGCTTAGAAGTTAGAACTCTTTCGCTTATAACAGATCAGTACCAGAACTACTAATATAGAACTCGTTTCGATTCCAGTACTGTCACGTCCAAGAGTCCAGCAGAGCATACCTGAACGTTGGAAAATATGAAAAAGAAAACACTTTTCATTGGTTATAAATCATTTAGGAAGGCTTAGACAGTTCGAACTCTTTCGTTTATAACAGATCCAGTACCAGGAAACTTTTATATAGAGTTCGTTTCGATTCCAGAACTCACGTCCAAGGTCCAGCAGAGCATACCTGAACGTTGGAAAATATAAAAAAAAAATATATTTATTGTTTTAAATTATTTAAAAAGGCTAGAAGAAGCTAGAACTCTTTCGTTTATAACAGATCTGTTACCCAGAACTCTAATGTAGAAATCGATCGGAGTCCAGAACTCACGTCCAAGTGCCAGCAGAGCATACCAGAACATTGAAAAATCGAAAAAAAAACTATTTTCATTGTTTTAAATTATTTAAAAAGGCTAGAAGTTAGAACTCTTTCGTTTATAACAGCCTAGCTACCAGAACTCTACTATATGAACTCGTTTCGAGTCCAGAAACTCACGACCAAGTTCCAGCAGAGCATACCAGAAAATTGGAAAATATGAAAAAAAAAACTATTTTCATTGTTTTAAATTATTTAAAAAGGCTTAGAAGTTCAGAAATTTTTCGTTTATAAACAGCATCAGTACCAGAACTTTAATATAGAGTTCGTTTCGATTCCAGAACTCACGTCCAAGGTCCAGCAGAGCATACCTGAAACGTTGTAAAAATATAAAAAAAAACTATATTTAGTGTTTTAAATTATTTAAAAAGGCTAGAAGCTAGAACTCTTGCGTTTATAACAGATCTGTACCAGAACTCTTAATGTAGAAACTCGATTTGAGTAACGAACTCGACGGCCAAGTGCCAGCAGGAGCATACCAGAACATTGGAAAAATATAAAAAAAAAAAACTATTTCTACCCACTTGCCACCCTCCTCCTCAACATTATTTAAATGCTAGAAGTTAGAACTCTTTCGTTATATCCCACACAGATCAGTACCAGAAACTCTAATTTAGAACTCGTTTCGACGTGCAGAACTCATGTCCAAGTGCCAGCAGAGCATACCCCAGAACATTGGACAAAAAAAATATGAAAAAAAAAAATATTTTTCATTGGTCTAAATTATTTAGTGAAGGCTAGACAGTTAGAACTCTTTCGTTTTATAACAGATCAGTAATAGAACTTTAATTTAGAACTCGGTTTCGAGTGCAAGAACTCATTGTCCAAGTGCCAGCAGAGGCATACCAGAACATTGGAAAATATGAAAAAAAAAAACTATTTTCATTGTTATAAAATTATTTAGGAAGGCTTAGAAGTTAGAAACTCTTTCGTTTCTAACAGATCAGTACCAGAACTCGAATTTAGAAGTCGTTTTTCGAGTGCCAGAACTCATGTTCCAAGTAGCCAGCAGAGGCATACCAGAACATTGGAAAATATGAAAAAAAAAACTATTTTCATTTTGTTATAAATTATTTAGGAAGGACATTGTAGAAGGTTATATGAACGCTTTCTGTTTATAACCAGATCTGTACCAGAACTCTAATATTAGAACTATATTCGA